>QLOY01003973.1:0-49589 GCA_003313965.1 Megacollybia marginata
TGATACCAATACAATGGTCTGCCCAATATTCTTTGGTAATCTTTGTAGTATTTATACATTTTTACGCTTGTGTTTCTAACAGCATTAGCAGCAATTTGAGAGCTTTAGCCCAATGTACAGCTCTGGGCCACCAAATTTCGAACGGCAATGCAACGTCCAAGAATCTTGAGCCTCGCATAGGTATTCTCTCAATAGTTGGATAACTCTCATCCTCTCCCCACTCTGTCTCATGCACACCATAACCCAATGGTATACTTGTTCCCAATTCCACAACCATCTGACGAAAAAGTGGTTGCATTGCCTCTGAGTCGCGGAAAGGATTCTGATGTTCAGCAGGGGGTATTGCATCATGTCGGACATTACCACCTTGGTCTGCAGCAATCTGCTCCTCAATTTCTGTCTGGTGTGCGTTATTGATCTCAGGATCCTGATTCACTCCCGAAGGTGTTCCATAGTAACGTTCCAGTATATCCGGATGGACATCAGCAAAGTCGTCAATGTATTCTCCGTGATTGAGAGCACCTTCGAAAACCATATCCTGGTAAATAATTCAGTACGACAACAAGCTACACCATATGAAATACATTTGGGGACTGATTTCGACCACGGCCAGAGATGAGATGATGGTTCCAAACGTCAGTGAATGTGTCACAATCACAATTGATCTCTGAAAGAAACAAGAAGTGAAGCAGCCAGATATGATGTGGATTGTGGGCATCAAGACCATGAAGACGTTCAAGTCTCATGAAGAACGCCTGCCAAGCGCGTGCATATTGAAACCCAACATCAACCCATAGTCGCTCTATTCGTGTGTTACTTGTTGAGCTTGCAGGAGGTTATTGCTCAACGTCTGATAATCTTCAAATTACTCACCTTCCCCAAAGGAATGAACCTCGTTTTGGACCACGATGCATTACCATCCATGTTGATACCTCCAAGTTCTCTGCACCTCTATCTCCACGAATTCGTGAAGGAGCACCGTATCTATCAACCGATTCAAGAAAGAGGTCCCTGACTGTAGTACCAAGGTTATTTGTGCTTGCCTGAAGACCAACAACCTTGTGTGGTTAGTATGATTTTGTTTCTATCTGGCCAGTGAAGACATACAGCACGAGAGTATCCATCTACAATTCCATGAATTACAATTCCCCAACGTATCATTTTATGGTGTCCGTCGAGGTGCCAAAGTGCATGTGGTCGGGGCACTTTGTAAACTCGGCGATCAATGGCATTATGACGCAGAGCTCGACCAACTTTGTCAACACGGGCAAGTGATAGTCTGACACGTTCCTTCTGAACACGGATTCTGTGGCGCCTCAAAATTCCTATGGTGTAGTGCAAACCTGATTGAGGTTGTATTCTTTTGTAATGGCGAACAAGAATATCAAGTTCATGATCAGAAATCCCACTGAATCGCCTGACAATTCCACTCTCTCGAAGGCGGGTTCGAAATGTATGTCTGTGTACTCGAATTGAACGAGAAAGTCGAGTCATGTGGATTGCTCGCCCAGGTGAAACTGCATTTTGCAAAAAAGTTCAGTTTATTATCTTGCGAGGGTGACCAGGACGGCCAGTCCATAAAGTTGTAACAGGATTTTGATAGGTGATACGAGAAGATTCACTGGTGTTAAGATGTTAGTCTATACTTGTGCTTGAGATGACTGAATTGTGGATTACTTACACTTCATCAGCCACATTGGCTGACTCCTCTAGCTCTGCAACTAGACGAAGGAGTAACTCTCCAGCTGTAAGAGTCCATTCTTGCCCAACCTCTTCATCCATTGATTGTACAATCGGCAGCAGTCGGCGAAACAGATTATCAGAATGTATTCGAAGCTGTAGTGGGTCTGGTTCTTCCAGTCGGAGCAACTGTGCTGCTCTATCATATCCTTCTTGAATTTTGTTGTATGCTTGTTGAACGCTAGGTGACCATACAAGCTGATCAGCAGGAAAAGGACTTGGAGGCAACGGTGGAAATTTCCGAGGGATTTGATTATTTTGCTCACACTGATTATTGCCAGAAGCTATAGCACAGGCAAAAAACAACAATGCAGCCACAACAGGAAGCAAAAAGAGCTGTCGATACCGCATTTTAATAGGATCAGTCAAACAGTGTCACGGTGTGAAAATTTAGATAACGACAACTATCATGGCTCTCACTCGACTAGGCTTAGATCCACCAGTTCGCCACTTAGATTCGTCATTTTATAATCCATCTGGCAATGTTGTCTTTGCTGTTAGTTTTTTATCAACAGTGTTATTGCTGTTCAGCACTCATTCTTTGGCCAGGTAATGGGTCCTCGTAATCCAGTACTTTATCGGCTGCACGTTGCACAACTAGCTGAACGATCTGGTTTTTTTGAAGACATCAATGAGTTAGACCGTAGTCAGGCCACCTGGAATGGCCGTGTTGACTCTGAAGCAATCTTGATACGAGACATTACAAGCCAAGAATTTGACTCGTTCTTGACTTTCATGATAAGAGGGTGAGCCACATTGCATTCCTACTCTTTTTTCATTAATTGGTACTGCAGTCTCCCTGAAAATCCGAGTACAGAATTTCTGACTGATGTGCTCTACCTCTCTTGTCGATTTGATGTTGATGACGGTATCAGAATGGTGGTTCATGAGTTTGAGTGACATGATTCAACTCAATCTGATCCTGCACATTGCCTGTTTATGGCTATCCATTACCACATTGATGCCTGGGTAGAGCCGTCTATCAGGACGCTGCTCAAACTGGATGTCCATTTCAACAAACTAGCTTCCAAACAGATCGAATACCTGAAGCTTGCTGGTGCTGAGGGTCACGTATATGATCGCCTCGTGAATACAAGATTTGAACTAGATCAGATTCGACTTAGGCTGATGTGGTTTGAACCGCCCTATACACAGAACTACCTTTGCACTCGTCCCGGGCTATGCAAGGCAGCATGGAGCACCCAGTGGTGGGGTGGTGTTGGAAAGGCATTCCTTAACCCGACCAAACCATTCACATGCCAACAGCTACGTGACGAAATCTCAAACCCAGCTTTCTCAATTGCAGGAGTTTGCAAGGAGTGTTGCATGTCATCGGTGGCCCCAATTATTGCAGGATCGCATTTGTCAAGAGAAGAGGAGATAATTCAGGGTATTGTTGACAAATTGTCTGCATCCAGACTAGGAGAGAAGACCGAGACAGGCTGTTGAAACTGGCCACTCAGATGATGATAACAGAAGATGGGCGCATGTATCCCCAGCTCGATCTACTGTAGACTGACAACCATGACTCGGAAGTTCTTTAAAATATATCTTATGTCCCAAATCCGAGTTTTGCATTCAAGTTGCGCACATCCCTCAGGCCTCAGGCTTAATGTCATGGCGTGCACTAAGGAAGTTTGGCGCGCTGATGAAGACATTGTTGCACGCCAGCATGTATTTGATGCTGACTGAATTTTTGTACACAATGAGGCTGATATAAATGGGAAGAAACAGCAGTTTAATTGCTCAAAAGCACATTTAAATACAGCCGACATGCAGAAAAGAGGATCGCCGCAAACAAAGCACTCAATATCTTGGACCACAAGTTCCACAACCTGCCGAATTGGGGTACCTCCACCTCCAACAGCGATGCCGCATCTGCGATCTCTTTGCAGGTAGCTGCATGATCGCATTGGTGCAACCTTGACATACCAAAGTCAATGATCACCGCAAATCCATCTGGCCGAATCATCAGATTGCGCGGAGCTAAGTCAGCATGGAGAACTTACAGCGCGGTGGATGTGGCAGATGGAACCCATAATCTGATGTCTTGACTATATTTCAGACAATCGGGAATCTCACTTTTATGGAAACATACCTAAGTATGGTGTGACAAATGATGTTTTATTCCTGCGCCGTCAGAAAGCCAGCGCGCGCCCCGTTAGAAACATCAAACTTTGTAGATATTCTCAGTACAGTACATGTATGTTGATTCAATGTTATACTAGGCTCGGATGCTGCTTTTCGTGCTCAAAACTTTCTCAGTGAGAGTTAAACGTCTGTGGCGGAGTTTGAAAATTGTGTGATCTGATGTCACATCACACTGGTTCAGATAATTTCGATGAACGAGACTCAGTGAGTATTTGATTTGGGGATCGTGAGTCACATCAATAAGTCTTGAACTCAGATTAACCTGTAGGTCAACTTACAACACACAGATAGCCGAGATTAATCCTGGGTGGTATGGAATGAATCATGCATCATGATCCAGAGGAGTCGGGGGAGAACTTCTATCCTGATACTGAGACGTTGGTGGTAGGTGGACAGCAGACTACTCCTTTGCTGGCCAACCCTGGAAAGCTCGAAATTATTCACATAGATGGATGCTTTATTCGCAATATGTAGATGATTTATAAATAAAGGCACGAATGGTAGATCTTCTCTTTGGTCTCTTTGGTCTCTTTGGTCTCTTTGGTAGAGACGAAACTTAGACTGAGTCAAGGGACCAGACTGGAAATCCCGTTCCGCAGGGGGTCAAGGCAGAAGTCGGAAAAATATTCTGTCAACCTACCTCAGGCTAATATTGAGCTAAAGTCATTTAGACTCAGACAGAAATACAGTTTATATTAATATTCCATTGAAATACATGCCTATAGCTCATGTAATGTTGTAGAGATATCATGATGTTATCGCTCTCGAATCTTGATGGTCGATTATGGAAACATCGGATCATTCTTTTCAAACTCCACCCCAACATTGGGCTTCTCACTGAGAGAGTTCCAAGTTGGATAGAGCACAAAAAGCATCGTTTATGGTAAGTATAACATTGAATTAACATGTATGTACTGTATCGGGGATATCTACAAAGTTTGATATTTCTAACGAGGCGCGCGCTGGCTTCTGACGGCGCAGGGAATAAAACATCATTTGTCACACCATACCTAAGTACCTTTGCACAATGGAAAGAGCGCCAAATTCTTGGATTTGCGCACCAGGAATACGGGACAGTAAAATAAAATGTAAATCAAGATGGGAAAAGAGTCCGTAAAACTGGGGAATGACAGTACCCTGCAAGGCTCGCAGATGCATATACACCTCTGCCTCCTTACGCAGTTCTTCCAGATCCCTAATCTTCAAGCACACATTATGACCCATCAAGCTCCCAAAGACCAAATTTGAGCATAAAAGATGAAAGGAAGAGATATACAATGGGGCAGTGAAGACAGAGCAATTAACGCCCTCATTGCAAAGCATGTGCTTTTGCAGAGGTAGTCTTGGGCTTCCATGTTGCATAGTGAGTGCTGCAGGTTTGAAAAACCGCAATGGAATAATTTTTTGAGTTGCCCACCTGCTATCTGCAGCGTACGCTTGATCAGCTTTTTTTGTGCCAGCATTAATATTTGCCTTCCCCTTGATGATGTGAAGCACAAAGGAGGCTGCCAAGTCAACCCGCGTTGCAGGGTCCATCCAATTTAGGGACTTTTTGGTGAGGTAGAAGGTGTGACCGTCTTCAGACAGATGACAAAGAAAGACTGTTGTTTCAGTGAAGAAGAAGCCGTAACGTGGGAGGTAGTAATCAACCAATTTGAGTGCTCTTTTGCCATCCTTTTTGGGTTCCCCTTCCATGGATGCTGTGAATGGTTGCCAGAGATAATGGTGCAGCTGGCAGCTTTGTGAGAAAGGTTACCCCAAAGGAAAAGCTTACTTGGCAGAGCACGTCGCAGAGAACATGCGCGGGTTGAGAGTCTGCACTGAGCTCTCCGAGAACCGGGTTGCGTAAGTACCGTATGTCTTTAATTGGTCCTTCGCCTAGAAGTTCCAACGCCTCTTTCACCACTTCGTCCCATTTGCCTGCTCCGATGACTACAGGGACAGGTTCCGCTAGCCCTTCCAATCCAGACTCCTTCAAAGGATCGTCTTTCGCCAGCGGGCACAATTTGAAGATGACATCACCGTTATCACGGGGAGCCCCACCGGTCATGTAAGGACCGCCGTGATCCTTAGCACATCTGAGACCACTGTCTGAGTGCATCAGTTTTTTGTGTTTCATATAAGTAGCGGCCAGCGAAGCAACCCCATCCATCATGTATCCTGGAGCTGCTAGGCACACATGGTCGTGCATCTCCGTCTCCACACCTTCGGTTATGAACGGCTCATCTGTGTCTAGGTCACCTTAGGCAGGACCTGACCCTTGACCAAACTCTATGGGCCATCCCGGAGGGTGGCAAATCCGAGTCCTGAAAAGGTAAGTCATACATGTGCCTTTTCTAAAAATATATGGTACCTACTATTTGTTCGTGTTTCTTTCATCTTAGCTGCGTACTGGTAGGTGGTAAGATACATTGTATCAAGATTTCAGAACATTATACCCAACCACACCCCTGCGAAAAACAGTGCACATGATTTGATCCCCGCTGTTTTTGCTAAGTCCAACGTGCCGAAAATACCAAAAGCCTTCGTTTGAGGGCATTTCAAGGGTACATATTTAGGAAATGGTCTATATATATGAACAAATGGCCTAGAAGTTAGAAATTCCCTAAAATTCCCTTTTTAGCACCCAAATTACGGGGATGACTTATGATAATAGTGTTGGACAAATGACAGTTGTAAGATACTAAAAACATTTATAATAGTATTTCAGATTCAAAATATCAGTATAGTGCCCCAGAAACACCTACATGGTACTAAAGTACGTGATACTTGGATATTTTCAATTAATCTATGGTTTCAATAGGGAATTTCTGAGTTTTAGGAGACTTACTCATGTATACAGAGCACTAACAGCCTATATACCCTTTAAATACCTTCAAATACCCTCAAATGAAGGCTTTTGGTAGTTTCGGCATGTTGGACTTAGCAAAAACAGCGGGAATCAAATCACGTGCACTGTTTTTCGCAGGGGTGCGGTTGGGTATAATTTTCAGAACTGAACACGAGCAGAGAACCGTCACTGATCCCCGACGGCAGATTAGAAAGGTTTGAGAAGGTGGGCGGTTGCATACTATGGTGTGTGCACTACCTTTCGAACCAATGTTAATGTTAAATATCAGACATAGACCGAAGCAGAAGTCAGACATAGAAACTAAGAACGTCAACAATTGGTTTGGAGCGCCAGAGCACTATACAAGAAGGCCCAAAAAACGTTACACTGCCTTTGAATCTACCATGTACCACTTGCGGTCGGATGGTTTCCACTTGTCATCTGTTCCCGTATTCACCATGTACAACCTGGCAGTTACAAGCTTGTCTCTGTAAAACAAATTGTACTCTTTTTTCCCGTCAACGGACTTGCTTTCACCTGACATGGCAACATGCCTAGACAAAAACGGGAGGGGATCGTTTCTTTCGAGATTAGGCAAAACCACGGCCCTCAAGCTTTCGAGTAACGTGGAATCCAAGTGCAAAGCTTGCAGCTCAATCATCAGTGCAGTACTAAAATCGAGCAAGACTTTTTCTGTCAGATCCAATCGCAGGTGTTCGGACACGTTCCGCGTAGCTGCTTTCAAGAAACCGTCAGTGACGGAAGCCACAAAGGGAGCAGCAGCAGACACCGGCAACGACAATGGATAGACACGATCTTGGACCTACCAAACCTTGTAAGTCTGCGAGATGGGAGCAAAGAAAGGTCGCTTTACCGCGTCGAATTTTAGTTCCTTCAAATCACGCGAATGAACACTTATTCGCGGAAGGATATAATCCTGCATGATGATATCAGGTACAACGACATCTGTCGCCATGTCTGTAACCTTTTATCAACACTTGGAACCTGAATGAAACTGATCTTACATTTCGTTTGAGCCGGATTCGGATTCCATTCGTGGTCCACGGGATTTTTCCAGGGGTAATCAGAGTTCGCTGATGCAACCGGTCAGATGAAAAAAGGTGTGAAATCCATTACTCACATGCTGAAGGGTTTAATTCGGCTGCAGTTTCGGGTTTATAAACGCTGCAACCAATGTAGGCCTGACAAAGATTGCTGAGGGATATACTGGTATGGAAATGTGAACGTGGATCGAAAAGGATCCAGGGCTCTTTGTCTACGGTCTTGGCCAACGACGACAGGTCGACACAAGCGGATGGGTTGACATTCATATACCTTTGAATCTTCGATACATCCCCAACAATATTTATCCCGTACTTCACGAGAGTAGGGTCAACGAGTATGTGACGTAGCGGGCAAGGACACACTGCTATTTTGTTGGTAACACCGTATCTGATAAAAGTAACAGACCAACCGTTGTCGTGGATCGGAACAATCAGCACCTTTCTGTTTGCGCAAAATTGCATGGAAACTATGTCCACTGTAGACATTCGAACAGACATGCCGTCGATGACACGATCAACAGGCAACCTATCTTGAAATTCGAGATCGAAAGCAATGAAGTCTTGATGCGTTAAATGCTCCTCGACAAATGATAGCATTGCGGAGGGGTCTCGAGTGGCCAGAACGTGAACGTCTGGGACACTGTTTACATCGAAAACGGGCAAGCCATTGGGGATGGGTAAGTGTTTCGGAGCAAGTTTGGACATCCTTATGAAGGCACGTAGAACGATGATGAAACAAATTGATACAGCAGAAATTGGCCGAACGAGTACAACAAGATCAACAGTTATATGTACCCTTCAAAGGTGTTTACGGTATGTGTGCATGCGTTACTGAGCTTACGTGGCTCAAGTAATAGAAGGCAATGAACCCCGACGGTGTTTATGCAAAGTATAGTGGATCAGTGCAAGGCATAGTGACAGATGACGATGGGGACGTCCGAGATAGATATGCACATACGGGTAAGAGGTACAGTGTCAAGTCCGAGGACAAGTATTGTCCGAACCACCGAGATCGCGACCGACATCAATAAAGGTCAATGTCATGCCACAGGACACCTCTGCTTCTTCCAAGACACGTGTATCATGTCAGACGTTCCATCGCTGAGACTCCAATTTCTCGTGAGAGACGTACTCCAACTGATCATGGACTTCCTACCAGCAAAAGATGTGATGTCAGTAGGCAGCTTATCCGTGCGGCTCAGGCAAATTGCAAGGGACTCAATGCAAGTGCGGTTTGGGCAGACTTTGTCCCGTCATCTGCGAATAAACCCAGCATCGTTCTGGGACTGCTTGTCGCAGGCCAGGGGAGTCATTGTCGGTGGCGTCTGTCTCAGCTGGTATACAAACCAAGGAACAGCTGACTTGCGTGTTGATGACCTCCATATACTCGTAACCTCAAAAAACACGTCTAAAGTGCACTCGTTCCTCATCAGTTTGCCTACTTTCATACGTACCGAAACACAATCCGTCCCTGAATTTGATAGAAAGACGTACAACAGTAGACGTACGTACACGTTTCAGGCGAGTGTACACTATCTGCTCAGTATTTCGCATGTTCACATTTTCAATGCAGAGCCCCATTATGGACATCAGAGTCACCGTAAGTGCAGTATACGGTGACGACATAATAAAAGCAGTATTAAGCGCTGCAACAACAGGAGAGGTCACATGCATTTCATCACAGAGCATTCTGGTGGCATATCCCAGGTTGTACCTTCGCAACGTGAATGAGTTCGACGTCATGTGGATGAAATCTCCAGTTCAGAAACCATTAGTAACCGAAGTACCATGCAAATGAGCAGTGGGTAGTGTGCGACTTCGGTGCTTCGAGACAAACAAAGGTTGGACCGTTCCTTGTGGTAACGACTGTCCAATATCGATACGTGTGATAAACGATCGCTCCCAGATCAGAATGTTCGCCTGGTCTGAGATGGACGTTGACTGGTTGCGAGAAGAAGTGGAGTCGTCGTATAGAGTGTGGCAAGTCAACTGGAAGTGCTGGAACGATCATTGCCCGTTTTGTAGCAGTCACTAAATACTCCGAAAGCGAAAAGAAGTATGTAAAACCCTCATCGTTCTCTAATTTTTGGTTTTTTGTGATTACAATCAACAATATAAGCTGCCACATGAAGTCTCTTTCAAATAAAAGCTTGTCAATCCTCGAGCACACAGAAAGATACACAAACTTGCCGTAGAGATTTGTTGGTGGTCTGTTGTCGTCACTCGGCTTCTTTTTTTTTCTCCCCCAAAAATAAAAGAAAAAAAGAAAAAAAAAACGTGTTCATTATGTACCGACAAACACGCAGATCGCCTACTTCAACAGTACAATATGCAGCCTTAAGTAATGCGAGTTTTTATTTTTTTTGGGCTAGATCTTCTTGATCGAACAGGCCGAGAATGATAACAAACAGAATGTTTGTCGAAAGGTTCAGGTAGTCAGTGCCTTGACTACTGGTGACATAAGATCTGGCGGTGTAGCCAACAGCCAACGCGGCATCGAAAGGTACTTCTTTTTCGGGAAAGCGAGGCCAGCTGCTTAGAGAGGCAAAGTCATCGTCTGAGAAATCAAAAGCACGGTCGCGATGACGGATTCCTGCACAGCCATCGTAGATAGGTACTGATGTTGCATAGTGAATTAACAAAGAATGATAGACATACAACGTACCTTCGTCACTAAAAGCTAGACTGTTGGGAACTGTATTAACAGGAGCAGATGCCCGTGCTGAGGTTGATAGATGCATAGAAACAAGACGAGACTGCCCTGTTTTTAGGGGAGGTTTAACAGGGGGTTTCACGGTTTTTTTTACTAGAGGAAAACGTTACTTCATACTTGGTTTATTAGAAAATACTCACCTGGACTGGAAAGCGGTGTTGAACTAACTTGTTCGCTTCGGGTTGTGAACGACATGCCTGTCTCCACAACTGAACCGCTGATGGTGCTAAAACTGAGAACTTGACCCCACACGGCAACTTCATGTCAAAAAAACTGAGTGAAAGGAGACACAGTGAGTTGATGAAAACGAGATGGTTCCTGATTGCGAGGGGTTCGTTCGACGTAGTCAGCGATATTGCTGGTGGTCGCAAAACCAACCACAACACAAGTGGCGTTTTTTTGGGTGTCAAGAAAACATATATGAGAGTCGATAGAACAGAGCAAGTCAGGGTCGATACAAGACAAGTTCATGTAGGAACCAGAGCTGACGAACAACAAACCGCGAACAATGGACCTAAAACACATCAGTGAATAGGTACTAAAGTCGTAGTGGAGTGAATACATTTTTGCTAGATGAGTATAATGACGATGGACGGTGGAAAATTTGACATCCAACATGGAAAACGATGCGGCGTCTATGCCACTGTTAAAAAGATAGGTACGGAAAGGTATAATGGTAGCAGGTTTACTCCGAAATGTCAGGGAAAATCGGGAGCAAGAACGACAAACTCACGCCAAAAAAGGGAGCGCTCGGTACAAATCCGTCTGCCTTTCCAAGGGGTCTTGATACCTAGAATGCATAACAGAATTGTCTGTCTCGGGGGGGTCGTTCTCAGCATCGGATTTGTTATCGCCTTCGATACTATGGGCGTCCATGCTATGTTCTACGGGCATGGAAAATCAGGGTTGGGCAGTCAGATACCAGAAGGAAACTTACGGACGGATATATCGCCTGTATTGTCAACAGCACCATGATGGTCGGATCTGTTGTCAAGACTAAGGTTTTTGTCGTCGCTGTCAGCACCATCAACGGGTTTGGTATCAGGTAAGTTTCCTGTCGAGGCAGAAGGAACGATATCATCTGACCCTGAAGCAGCCGTTTCCGATACATGATCGTCAGGTACGATGAAACCACCCAGTGTGGGATCGTCGTTGTCAGAGGATCTGCTACAATGGTTAAAACTTTGTGGGAAATAGCTCTGCAAAGCGTACTCAATAATGATAGGCGAGCCAATCTCTGGGCTAAAATAGAGCGAGTAAGACAGACTGAAAGAAGGTAAGAAATATCATACCTAGGGCTATAGACCACACATCTAGCTTTTCCTTTCACCAGCGACTTCTGGCTAGTTTTGATCTGCGCTGGGGATCGCAGTTGCCTCGTTGTGGAACCTGTGGGCAACGCTCCAGTTTTAACAGGTGTAAGTTCAACACATTTGATTTGTGCGGGAGACAGTAATGGCGTCACAGGGGGTCCAGAAGGTGGCGATGCGGATTTCGTCTGGAACTCAGCAAGCACTTGGAGCGCCTTTTCAGTTTGTTTACGACTCCGGCTGTCGGGCGTTAGCTAGTAATGAATAAATCTTAAAATATCAATGATACTGATGTCGAGGAACTAATGGTAGCAGGTGTTAGCTTGAAGGTACGAGATGAGGTAACAAAACATACCGGGTAGGGGATGCAGAAAGATGCAACTTTCTGTGTGAAACATAACAAAAGGATATACAACAAGGTCAGCAACATACTGTATACGGGAGGAAGGCTTTGGGGGTAATGGTTGCGTCGGATTCACCATGTCCGTCGTAGAACTGATACGAAAGGAATCAACAGTCTCGCACGACGACGAGAAAGAGGAGCAAACCTTGGCTTCGCAACCTTGCTTTTTTTCACGGGCGATGCAGGCGATTTTGAAGGTGCTGCTTCAGCCTCACGTTTACTGGTGGAAATGTTCATATCGCCAAGCAAAATATGGAAGAACCTACAGAGGCATTGGAAAGAAAGACCCAAAGCTCGAAGACAACGAATTCACGATTTTAAGGACTCGGTCACCTACCCACAGCTTTCTTACTACGATCAGCGCAGATGGTGACGCATTCAGACACCTCATACCTTGACATTTGATGGCCGTGTCGCAGTGGAGCCTGAAGTATTAACACCTTCTCTGGAACGACGGGATTGAGGATCCCAACCACCTAAAGCTTGTACAACAGGGCAGTGAACAAACTTGGCCGGACTAAAGCTACTAAAGTGTTTGCACAAAATTGGTAGCCTGAGATGAAAACCTGCCACATACCGTCTTCAAAGTTATGTATCCAACTGTATGTATCTCTGGACATGAAAGGCACAAACACTGCATTGGATATTATTACAAGGCCAGCACACTGTCAAAACCAAAAAGAGAAACGGTCAGCGTCACATACGTACAGCTTGTGGAGCGGCTGTGGCATGTAGACGCCGTTAATATAAGTGTTCTGCAACTCACTGTTTTACTACAGCGAAAACGTAAGACACGTACACAGCTAAAATCCAGCCTCTCTAAAGATAGAAATTGACGTGTTTCCCATGTCTTCATGTCCGGTGGAAGATTGAAATGTAGACGCTGTTGATACAAACTTTCCTTAACATGGACAGTATTAACGCATCAATCAAGCCAAAGAAGTTGTGAGTAAGTCCACACAAGCAGTGAAGCTTTGAAGCCATTGACTTGACGCCGAAGCAGATACCAATCAGACCATTTAAGGACGGTTCTCACCACAAATATGGGAACCCCCAACCATGAGAAAGGGTCTGTTGTGTATAGCGATCGCTGCAGGAAGAGAAAGGAGCGCGTAAAGCAATGATTAAAATCCTGGATTCCGTGGCACACGAAAGGGCTTCGCAATGTAGGTCAACAATCAGTGAAGCAGAAACCCGGCCATGTCACTATATATTAGTTATCGCACCTTCAGGCTAGCAGACCAGTCGACTGCTACTTTCAACGTTGATACAACCCACACATACATGGCGATGGAATTTTTCGACAAGGAAGTGGCGAGTAAGTAGGACAAGTTTTAATCAGGAGGAGGATATCAACATGCACACAGGAACCACTCTGGACGAGAGAACACTAAAGAAGAACCCCGCAAAATATGAACTTGAGCACGTAGATAAGGTGTGCCCCCCCTGCGAAAACCTTGCTGTATTGACGCAATACATATAGTGGGATGCACTCATGTCCATCATTGAGTTCAAGAAAACTGAACAGCCCCTAAAGTGGCGTCTTCTGTTCAAACAAAACGTCGGCGAAGATAATCAACCAGAGGAGGTCATTTTTTCTCTCAAAGGATTCATCTTAAAGAAAGAAATGCCTCCTTTCGGTTTCAAAGGGTGAATATTTCACTATGTTACAAGTATTATCCCTGACAGCGTTTGAATGGTGTAGGAAAAGTCAGACGACTGCCAAACATCGTACTCAACACATCGTGCTAGGTGGATTCAGAAGTGAGAGGTTCGACACCGCCGTTGACAAGCTGCAAGCACTCGACGACACCTTCATGTGGGAAGTGGGAGAACGCGATTTCCAAGGGATAAAGACCGGCTCAAACAACAGAGAGACCACTGTCGAAGTGATGAACTGGATGTTCTCGTCAGCGGATCAGGTTCCAGGTAGTCGACACGTACCCTTCTCTAAAGACGAGGATCTGTACGGGGACATGGAGAAAGCACGTGGAATGAATCTCATTCGCACAGAGGACAACATTGTAGACTATTATATTGCTGGAGGAAACGATACAAAGTGGGTGTTTCAGTTCGACAGAAACAGATACTGATTTTGTTGTAACATGACAGCGAAGAACCCAATCAGGAAGTTTACCAAACAAAACCGACCGCGTTTCAGGTTGGCGATTTGGTCGAGGTTGGATTTTCCATCGTCGGTTCACCCATTCAAGGGCAAAATTTCCGGCTTCGCCTTATCATGAGATACGTCATTCTAGAAGATTCCTCTCATATTCAAGTGAGTCGATAAGACCGTATAGACTGATATCTGACACCAACAGAACGCAGCCCGAAAGAGAAGGACAGTGTTGCGAGAAGCCCCGGAAACCAAATACCAGAGACGTGTTGGGTTCGTCATCAAGGATGATAACAAGAGGCAACGCACTGGCATTGAGCAGGTCGACGATCAGATCGATCAAAACCAACCAGTAGGAACACAGTAGATCTGCTTTAAAATATCGATGCAGCAAAAATCGAACCTTCTTGATTCACACAGCAACACACAAATCAGCGTCAAAGAATGTCAAAGCGCTGAAGCGGACTTCATACCAAAAAAACCAAGGAACACGAAGAAGAGACCAAGGAGACTACCTGCTCAGCCCGCTATCAAGCAGGTTTACTCGTGCGACCAGCCAGAAAGAGGTCGGACATGATACACAGCACCCGCAAATGCAGGCAATGAAGGAAGATCATTGTGGAAAGAGTGGCTCATGGTAGAAAGCCTAAAAAGAAGGACAATATCCATCCCTACAGAGCGACGAAAACTGAAAATCACAACATATAGCCTTTTTTGAATGCCAAAACTTAAGTTCCTGGATTCGAGGTGTTAGTCCATACATATACTGCCAAGTCAGCAGTTCTACCTCTGCACGATGACAGATCAAGTTGACCGACTGAATACTGCTCTGGTAGCATATCGTTACCTCTCAACCCATCATGAAAAAAAACAGAACCAGACGGCGATACATATCTGACAGTATAGTGTTGAGACCCGAAGTAGATAATGGCAGCTAATCGATAGTCAAAGGGCCTCTGCGAATTCAAGGGACCTACAGGTATAGTAATGGATGGATCGAGGCATATGAAAGAACACTCAGCCATCTCGAAGCACAAAAGAGGGACGGGGTTGGAGAATGCATACGAGATATTCAAATTACCTTGACATACGATGCAAAGTCGCTGCGTTGAGATCCTCAATTGATGGACCCACTCCTGAATAGAATGACACGATTCGACTGTGACCGGAAGAAAAATAGAACGTAGCAATGAACGATTGGAGTGTCTAGACTCGGAAGGCGTATGACCATTGAGACAGACCATATTACCAATACAGACCGTAGTCTGGGTTGATAGCAAGTGCTCAGCCACGTCCAGAGCGGATGCATACGCACCACACTGATACGACGAGCTGTCATAGCTTTGCATTAAAGAGCGCATTTCGTCCCTAACTCTGTCGACAAGACTACGTGAAAAAGGTTGACTTTGCATTATACGAGACAAAAGGGTCATAAAACGAGAATTGATAGAGCAGAACGATCTATGCCAGAAGGAAGGGTTCTCTTGCCAGATATTGAACAGAAGGGCCATAAGCGCATCGTAAGCACAACTATTATTTGTCCATAAAGGACTGATAGGCACAAACGTCATATTAAGTGGAACAGACAGCACACGAGCTGGCGTACTTGAAGGAGCACCACACGAATCATCCACCTTCCTCTTGGAAACAGATGCCCCCAGCTGTAGCGGTTGTTCTGTGCCCGAAACCGTTTGGAACTCGGGAGCAGGAGAGGACTTGCTAAAATCATGATTCCACGCATAAGGTACATCGGATAACGATTCGAAAGGTGAGTTTGCAGTCCAAACTAGAGAGCTGTGTATATCTGGAGGGTTATAATAGGCTCCTATCGCCTCACGAAACATTTCGATGATAGTATTACGTCTGTCCCCATAAACGGTAGCAGGCAACTGAGAACCGTATCTTAAGGTGGTGATGTTGTCCAACAGCTCAAGCTCATGATACTCCTGGTGTAAAGCACCAGAACAACCACCTGTAATTTTGTGAGCATTGAATCCTTGCAGTATAACAGTGCCATTTGCTGACGAGCTCTGAGAGAGCGCAGTATAGTACGCCTGATGAGATCTACTATTATTCAAGTCACACACATTGAATCGTCGAGTTTTACCTTGCAATGAATAATCGGTCATCGCGAAGTTTGGCAATACTTTGACTTGAGTGCGGGAAATATTGATCACAGTGTCATCAGGCAAGTCACATGTAACTGAAACGGTTGACCTGGTGAGCGGAACGACATTTTCAGGCAAACCGGGTAGATTAACCATCATTGGTGGATCAATCAATGCAACAAAGAGGGTTTGTAGCACGGGTTTACCATGAATTCCTGGACCCGCAATCCACGAATGAACAATTCCTTCTTGCCCTTTAGTTATGCAAAGCTCAGTTGCAACGTTGGACCTGATTAGTACAGGCATACCTCTACATAGGGAAAGTTTAGCTGGGATACGCGAGGAGTTAGCAGATGCAGGCTGATTCCACAAGGCTTGTTGCACATTGAGAGGCAAAGCCTTCCGAACACGCTCCCTTTTATATCGAGATTTGGCTGGTGCAGGAACGAGCGAAGTCAATGTATCCTCCGAATAGAAATGTTGCAAGTCTTGACCGGTTTCAACAGCGTAACGTTCGCTTCCGATGCGATTGATTTCATCCTTGTGTATGTTTTGAGAAGTGATAATGGAAACCGAATGAAAATTAATCTGAGATACAGACTTACGGTGAGCACTGTCGCTCGATATCAAACTCCTCAAAAAAGAAATATTGGCGGCGGTGCAAGCCTTGTACCTCATATTGGACAATGCTTCACGAAAGCAAGCATCCTCAGTAGTCTGACTCTGAACACGCATATTCTGGCGAAGAATGACGACCGTAGTGACCTGATGCCACAAAGCCTTTCCCAGAGTTGCAGTTTGGGAGTTGATGCTCGACGGATTGGCTCCGACAGTATGGCTATAAAGAGAACTGTTCTCTCCCCCATATGGAGGAGGCAATTGAGCAAAATCTCCTGCGAAAATCATATTCATACCACCGAAAGGCATCTCCAGGTTATTTTTGACCATGCATAGACGATTACCTATAACGAACAGGTCTCTACACGACAACATTGAAACTTCATCAAAAAAAACATAATCAACTTTGGACAATCTCATAGCAACCTTTGATAGCCTAGCTGTACTCAATTCCTCTCGTTTGTTGCTGTCAATTCCAGAAATGTAATGATATGTCGATCCTTGAAGCAAGGCAGCAGCCGTACCTGTAGGGGCAACAACAACACAGCGATGAAGTTCATTCCGACAACACAGGAAAGAAAGCAAGAAGAGTGTGCAACACTCGACTTTTACCAGTACCACCCATGCCGCCAATATACATTTTCAGCTGTTCAGAATAAGGATTACAGATGTGATTAGCAATGATCCTGAAGGCCTGATCCTGTTCCTTGTTTAGGCAAAAGTCAGAAGAGAGTTGAGATATGATCTTAATGTCCCACATACAATGGAACTTCTTCTCGAGATAATATTTAGAGGTTGCAACAACTTCCAGGGACGTCGGTAGATGATTACCCTGCGAAAAAGGTTCAGTTCTTTGGACAGGATCAGGAGACGATTCGCGAATTTGTAGCAACATTTGTCTAACACTCTTTACCAAAGCAGACCACTCCTGAGCAGACCGATCTGAATCGAAAGAGCTAAAAGAAGGAAGGAGTACAGGAGTGGACAGAGGTTTAGACCAACTGATGCGATCCAAAATACCACGTATAAGTCCCATCTGCTTATCACGGCGCAACTGCCTCTTTCCTAAGACATCATAAGACGATTGCTCATGAAGAAGGGCATTTGCATTAAGATCTTCGGATGGATCATCAAAGCTCCCAGTTAGCACATCTTCATGGAAAGGAACGCCTGGAGGCAAGTCTACAGCCCCTTTGCGGAAGAGCGCTTGATAATCGTCCAGCGCGTCTATGCACTCAAAACGGAGATGCATGTTGTCGATGATTTGAGTTCATTGAGATGTGAAGCTATGAGCAGAAAAGGCGTCATCCCAAGACTGCTCAATGGTCTTTAGGCAGGCTCCCGTCTGCCATGGTTTGAATAGAGCAAGTATCGTCGCACAGTAGTATTCCCGATCGCCAGCATCACGTCGAGGGAGTGAAGCACCAGAGAAATTAGGGACAAGGTGAAAACGAGCAGCACATACCCTGATAACGTGCGTCCGATACAAAGGATGTTCACATAAAAAGCGAAAAGTTCTGACAGGAATTTTGGAGGGATCATACAAAGGCATCGAGGGTGAGAACACGCCTTCTTCGACCTGCAATTCTATAGGCACATCCTCATCAGAACTATCTGTTTCTTGAGCAGTGTCAGATCTGCTTGCTTTGAGATGCTCCCTCTTACAAGAGGATATCCAATCATAAAGAGAAACATTTTGCAGCTCACGAGGTCGGTAGATGTAATCATACAGTGGAGATAGTCCAACTACACGATCACGCAGCTTAACCATGGTAACTTTAGGAACAAAGTTCGACATGATCGTCGAATCCCAAAAGGCACGGACTTCATGTACATAAGGCTGCCAACAAAAAGGTGCGAAGCGATGACTGGTGTAATGGTCTGGAAGTCCTAGCAGGTATGAGCAAGCGAAAGGAGCCCCTATTTCCATCTTGGCGCTCAAGTTATTTATGATTTTTGTCATAAGCAAGCGAACCTTCTCCACGCGAGCCGGATCGCCATCAACAATAAGGGGGTTCGAAAGACATTGCGAGCGAATCGTATCAAAAATTACACTTGTCTTTAAAACGGATTTTGTAACATAATTTGTCACATAATAAATTGCAGCCTTGACGGCAGTTCCCGATTTGAGACATGTGGCATCTGTGTTGCACCAAAGCAGATAAGTCATGACGGGTGCGATAGTATTCAACCAAGGTTCAATTTTTTTTAAAAACAAGTGTCCTTTGTCATCAACATAAGAGAAAGGTACAACCGATCAGGGAAAGTGGGCTTTGCAGCGACCCCACAAATTGTTAAGACAACCCATCCAGGTTCGATTCTTCTGCTGACGCCCCTGTTCATCAACATTTGACTGACACTTATGAATATTAGACAGTGCCAAGAGGTAGTCTACCTGTTCACGGAAATAAGACTCCGACAGCCAACACAACCAGCAACGTCACAGTCCAGTGTATTGCAAGGTATAGGAGGAGGCGTAGGAAGAGTTTGAGAGGGATCAACAAATGAACCACAATCTTTTTCACTCTGCATGCGATCAAGAACTTCATCCTGTTTCCCTGTGAAGAATTCACCCATATGGACAGATTCAAGGTACGCAATGATATTCTTCTGGAAGTCAGAGTTGGGGTCCATCAATCTACTCTTAATAACCTCCGGTGACATAGAATTCACAATCCAAAGAAGAAGATGGAGATGCAGAGTGAGTCTGCCCTGTTGTTCAACAGTTCCATAAAAACCCGCCGTCTCACCAAACAGACCAGGATGATCGGCATCAACGCCAAGAACATGCTTGATGAACATCTGCACCATAAAGTGAAAAAATCTGGCACCAGCAACAGGGTTTTTTGCAATCAGACGTATGCGTTCATCCATGCCACGGAAGGTAGGCGAGAAAGATGTCTTGGTGTCAGCAAAATAGAGACAAATCGGATGATAAGAGTCAGCCAGAGAGAACATGATGAACCAGGAGGGTAAACCTAGATGAAGGATCAGAGACCATATTTCGTTACGCATACCTTTTTTGGAAGAGGTGGAATTGTCTACGCGAAAGTTAATCTGATCGAGGTTTTTAATGATCTGATAACACAATTTTTCAGTGTCTGTCTCAGGTCGGACACGTTCACCAGCAGACAGCCTTTCTGAAAGACTCTTGAGCACGTCCTTGTCAACAGATAGCAATCAGGAAACAATATCATTGAATTTGGGTTTCTCCGCAAGCAGGAAACCGGCCGTATTCGAAGCTTTGATTAATTTGTGACTGAAACAAACGAGAGGAAAACAAACATCCATTTGGAAACGCTTATCATGGTACATCAACAAGTGACGTCTGTGAGCATCTTCAGAGAGTTTGGGAACAGATCCTACTCCACCAAGACCGTAAGGAAACAGCCAAGGGAACATCTGAGGATAGAGTTGCGGATTGCGATAAATGGACTCAGGTCTAGCACTACCATCGATTGCTAAAATCTTCCCATTGCTGTTGAAATGTTTGAGTGCAATCCCTTTTAATTGATCTGTAGTCTTAGTCTCAACATCGACAGAAGTTACTCCATGCACAACAAAAGGACATTCTCCTTCCTCCGTACCATCCTCTTCATCGAAATCATGCACACTTGTTGACTCAGGACGCTTGTTACAAAGGGTCTCTTTATATTGAACTGACACGCAGGGAACGTCTTCCGGGTAGTCACGTTTTAAACCTGCATAATCAATCTCAAGCTCTTTATAGTCAACATGATTAAGTTTTAACCACTCTAGTGCACGGATAACAGCATTGTGACAGACCAAGAGTGGTGTGCGAAGGTACTGCTCCTTCATTGGACACACAGGCCCGGTGAACAGAATAGCGAGAACGTCGTCCATGTCTTCACGAGGGGGCGGAAGCCAATTGTAGACCTTTTGGACAGGCGATTCGAAAGCAACAACATGAGAAATCAGCTTGCGCTGACCCGAGGCAACTTTAACAAAACAAACATTGTGACGAACTTTCGCAATCAAAAGCCTCTCCACAAACCGAAGATCTCTGAGAGCATCAGGAACGTCACCAATCCATAACCCATTCGCTAGAGCATTCTTAGGAATCTTCCCAGAGTGTACCGACACACGGCAGACATCACAAACCATGTTACAGGAGTTGGACAGGACTGGGCCATCAAGGTCGCAAACCGCATCTGAAGGACAAGAACGTTCTGCACGAGTAACGCCAGGTACCTCTAATACATGTAGTTGATTGTAGACTGACTGCAGCGATTGCAAGCGTTCGAGTGGGGTCAACAGTCCACAAACGGCACAACCAAACTTGGCGGGGCTGGTATCGAAGCAGAAATCCTGAATGATTTGCAAAGACAGATCATCCGAAAGAGGAGGAGGTGGGAAAGGTACATCAAGGTGAGGAACGGGATGGACAGGTACAGGTACAACACCAGGAGAAGAATCACCAGTAGACTGGAAGAATTGTATCGTTTCCTCATACGAGCGGGAGAGCGAGAAGACTGAACAGCAGTAAAGACACATACCATGGAGCTGCATGCATCACAACAATGTTCGGCCAGCACAGCACGTACTTCCGGCGAAGATAAGTCAACCTTGCGATCGAACGGCCCAACATCATGAGTCTTCAACACATGGAGAGCATCAATTTTCGTCAGAGAAGGTATCAAAACCAGGAGAGGCACCTGAGCCACAACGAGATCAACACCAGTCGCAAGAGAAGCTATACTATCAGAAGAAACAGTGTCACTGAACTTGTAAGCAAAAGCCGACACGTCCTGAACGGTGGACAGAACAATGAAATCCTGCAAATCCTCATAAGACAGAAGTTTAGACCCACGTCCACCAACAGGACGATCAGACCGAGGACTTCTGACAGATCGTAGAAAAGACGGAACATGGGTTTTGTTTGATCGCAACAGACACTTCAACACAGAACGAATCTTAAAATACAAGTTGTTACAACAAAAATCAGAAACACAGTGCCAAATCACAAATTCATCTATCACTGTGTACTCAAGCTTAGAAAGACGGACACAGTATTCCGAGCAACTCATACAATTACAGCGGCACATCAACGAGGCCAACTTCACCAAGAAAGATACCGAAGAACGGACATCATGAAAAGGAACAAAAAGCCAGTGCATATAATAAGGGGACGAGATTGGGTTAAGAAGCAAGATACAAGGACACCGGTCCAACACCAGAGTGCCATACTTGGCAAAGAAATGAGACGCATCCACACGTGAAACAGAAGAAGAGCTCTTCTGATCTGACAGCTTGGAAAAACCAAGCAAGTCCACACAACCACCAAGGTCCGACGATGATGACGCTGTACAAACATCAACGTCTGAGGTATAGACAAAGAAGACAAATGTCTGCCCGAATCATCAGCGACACCAAAGCAACGTGAGCAAGAACGAATGGGGGTTTTAGCCAACAAACAGTGTGAACTATGAGGGCTCGGTGCAGCATCTAAGGAAGATAGCGATACACTGATATATGAGCAAGAAAGATTTGAAAAGCCCGCAAGAAGGAAAAGCAAAGTCAAGAAAATCACGAAGGCAGGTAAAGCGATACGCATATCGAACGATAGGGTAAGATGCGCAGTCAGATGGAGGAAGAAAGCAGAGGTAAACAATATATACAAACAGCGAGGTACGTTGACATGTATATGGAACCGAAGAACAGAAGCGAGGAGTGTTGATTTCAAGGTGTCCAATTAATAACATAATATTGCCCGCAAACGAGGCAAGTAGACAAACACTGTTCAGATGGGAACCAGAAGGAGTCAAAGCAAAGTACATAACACGACAGAAAGAATACAACAGTGTAATACAACAACGGTTGACTATTTTTCTTCATCGTCATTCAAGATACGGACACACTGATCAAAAGCATACGACACATCCTTTTCAGTTGACTCATCATGCACACAAATTTGCTTCGTCGTTTTAAGGATTTTCTGAACAACGTAAGGGCCATATCGACCAGAGGGACTACAGGACCGAGGAATGCACAGCAACAACAAAAGCTGGCCTTTTCCCTTCGGTGGATGGGGGTGCATATGACAGATGTCGACATTCTGATGACTCTGACGGGACTTATGATCAGTGAAAGTGACACAAACCTCGTGAAACTATGGCTGAGGATTATGAATGTGAGGAATGACTCTGCCAGGATCCACTGTTGCCAGACGGTCGTGCAGCATACCATTCTGGAATGATAAGCCAAAATGCAAAAGCACACGCCTGTTGCCAATGAGCTGCACATAACTCTTTCCACTGTCGAGGGACGTCTCATCGAACAGAAACTGACAAGGGCCTATGGAGGATCAGCAAAAAAGAAAACCGCACAAAGAACAGGTACGCACCATCAAGTACATGATCAAGTGGAACACGAGTAACATCGTGCGGTTGATCCTCAAGCATAGGCAGAGGTGTATTTTCTCTTCGAAGGGGAGCTACAAAAGAAGAAGAAAAGGATGACACGGGAAGATGGACCTTTCAACCTGTCAAAGTCAAACCGGTGACACTAAAGGATCTTAGAAACTAATTGAACGCAAAGGAGAACATACGCAGACACAACAGCGGCGCTGAGGACGCGACAAATTTTGTTACTTTTGGCCACTCCAGGCAACTCGACAAAAGCATACTTCACAGTTACACGTCGGAGAGTACCTTTGTAACCCTTGTAATGACCTTTTAGAATGACCACATCCCGCCCTATCAGCTTCTCAGAACCAGCAAGCGACATGAGTGCCGGATGACTCCACGCACTCGGTAGCCTCGCGTTGAGTTCGAAATCCTCTATAGGACCATCAGGAAGGAAATGAAAACAGTCATGATCCAGCACGTATTCAGGCTTCACAATATGCTGAACTACGAAAGCTTCGCACTGTGACTGCATAGCATCAGCTGCCAAAAACGAAACCAAAAGCGAATGCGGATTGGGTTGTGAGATCATGACCGCGATTTCGCCACTATGTTCACCCAGCACGACAAGGAGTTTAAGGCCAGGGGTGTAAACTCTAGTGAGCATTCGAAAAGGGACTGTTGCACCATCGAAGACAGCAAGGACATCACTATCAAGGCGCCGAAGCGCACATACCTTTCCATCAGCAGAATCGACAAGCTTGATGGAGCAACCATCGGGCCACGTAGCGTACCAGACATCCTTCCACGCATGGAAAACGTCAGGATGACCAGATTCTACAAGACACCGAGCACTGTCAAGGAAAGCAGTGTCCATATACGGATCAACGAACTCTACACAATCGAGGACGCACAGGAAATCCACATCATAGAGCCCGAAATCCCCGGTGACTGTTACAGCCAAAAAAGGCAAGGGGGCGAGCTCAGGGAGATGAGGAAGGCGGGAAGCAAGTGTATCGTGTTTTGGGAGTAACAAAAGTCTGCTGGCACCAGATACGACACCCAAATGCCCTTTGTAATCTCCCCTAATGTTCAAACGAATCCAGCTAAAAGGGGGCGGAAATGCAGAGTTCAGGAGATAACGAACAAGAGGGAAAATTTTGCTAGAAGGAACGTGACAAGGGCGGATTGACTTGTAAGGAGTGTACTGCAAAACATCGGTCAAGGCGCTGAGCGAGGGAGCGTCAACGTAAACATGACGTGGCATTTTTGGCACACGCAACAGAACGAAATGAGCATTCCGTAACAATCCACAAAAATACGGAATGGAGTGAGCCTGTTGAAGATCAGATGAAGGGAAAAAAAGAATAGGCAGGCACACACTGGAACATTGACGCAGAACAAAAGTGGAGACGAATCAGCCAATACGATCTCCTCACCGGCCAAGTACGTGTGAAACGCAGAACAAGACGTTTCAATGCTTATGGGCCAAAAGACATCATTAAAATCAAGGTTATCAAAACTCAGAAGTTCGCGCAAGGAATCTGACAAGCGATAACGACGAACAAGCTCGGCAGCCATGGATTCCAGATGTTTCCTCTCCTCATCAGGAGAAATACTTTCCAACGGAGGGCGAGGAACAGTAGGGCTGTGGACAGCAGTGCCTACATAGACAAACGTAAATGGACATAAAAATGCCAAGAACGCACCAACCTTGTAAGATAGAACTGGCATCAGGACGATACACTTCGTCGTCGGTTTCGGTTCTGGAACTATCATCTGAACTACCTGCATCCGCCAGCAAATCAACGAACATGTTGCGAGAGATTTTGCGACATTTCTGAGGAGAAGGCATGTGTTGAACACTTGCAGATGTCAGTGAAGGGTCGTAAAGAGGACGACGCGTGACACGAGCATCGCACAATGAAAGCAAAGACCAAGGAAACAACAGTATGACATACAACATGCAGAGTGGACGAACAGATTGCATAACAGTGAAATTCCACAGCCAAATGTGTGTCAAATTGGTTTAGATAGAGGACAAACAACAAATACGACAGAAGCAACCCACTAACAACAGGAGAACCAGACGGGAACGTAGGGAGAGCAGGCAGCTCTACGACTACTCAGATGTAGCAAGACGACCGATCACTTCCAGAAAGGGTGAAGCGAGCAAGGAGGAAACGACTTACCCAAACGCGAAAGCAATGTTGCAAAGCAGAGGTGAAAAAGGATGGAGTAGAGTGATAGTAAGAAAGAAGGAGAGAAAAAGGCACGTGAACCGTAACAGGTAACGACGAGTCAAAAGCAGATGATCACAAGTCACACAGTGACATGCACGAGAGACGGGCAAGCAGAGAATAAAGACCCAAAATCTGGTAAGAGACATAAAGGAATATTGAATAAAATAACATAGACCTGAAGGAAGACACAAAAAGAAGAAAAAGACAAAAAAATGCAGCGACAACGACAAACGGTTGGCAAAACATGGCAAAGGAGACGACCTGAATATAAGAACATGAAGAACGGTCAATCAACGACAACAAGTGAGGACGATCGGAAACCGAGACGCAGAGAAGGAAGAAAAGAAGAAGAAGAGGGAAGGGGAGAAGACGAGAGAAGAGAAGGCAAAAGTTACCATATATGGGGCGTGTTCAGGAACAGGTAAGAATAAACTTCAGGGTGAAAGACCGAGTCTTACTGACGTAAGGACTCGGAATCAAGGTTTCTTGTACGTGAGAAACCTTGATATTATCAACAAACCTTATGGACTCAACTATATATAGATTGACAGGTACATGCCGAGTACCACCCATCTTTTCTAATCCTCAGTCCCACTGCCACGTTCCTTCATCAGTCCTTTCTGCAGGACTGAAAATGTGCTTCAGACTGTGGTCATGGTGCAGTGGCAACTCCGCTTTCTCAGTGGCATTGTTTGTGGCGTGTCGGCATGGCTTCTTTTTGACTCTATTAGTATGTCGCAAGTTCCAAGTCAGATTCTTCATTTAATGTGACATGCATTCACTCATCTGCTGTCTATATTTGAGTCCATTAATCCAAACTGTCCGAGCCACCACGTCACTGACTGTTTTCGTATTGGCTTGGTTGCGGAAGGACCAGAACTTACTCCAAGGACCAACTCACGGTATGTTGTATTATCAGTCCCTAATAATTTGTCAAGGCATCAAGTGAACAAGTGGAAATGAAGGCTAATGGCTGATTCGGATGCTTGTCACAATGTTGAAACATTGAAAGTGCTGAATGACTTGGATTTGATTATTGTCATCATGTACACCTGAAGCCTTTATTCCAGGCACCTGTCTTTAGTGGTGATTGTCCTGCTTTACTGACTCTAAGTCAGGCCTCACAACGCAGATTCTAGTCCTATAGGATGGATCGATGACTGATTGATGACCTCAAGCGACTCGGAGTTAATAAGTCCCAGTAGAAAGGCTCGATATCTGTATCTTGGGCTACAAGTGACTGAACATTGAGCACTTCACTGTATTCTAACCAGTAAACACATTATCTCCACCATATCTTGAGAACCCTTCAACTGTGTTAGAGTGTTGGATGACAAAGATACATTGATAACTCGAATAGTCGAACATCTCCACTTTGTTCTCCTTGATTCATCATTCAAGTGCTCAATAGTGAGCCACATGTGTCCCTTCAGTAGCCCTTTTGTCCATGTAAGCAGAATAACAGATGGGATGTTGAGACATGTGCACTTCACTGTCTGTAGCTTGTTGAAACTTGACACATTGTCCGAAATTAAGGTATTTTCACACTTTTTCAATTCTGTACCTACTGATGATCTGACTACACCCAAAAAGTCTTACACTGAATATTATTGACTATCTGAGGTATCTAAGGCTAGAACTATCTGCACGAGTCCCCAGAGCTTCATCAATCAGGCTGCTGTATGTGGGCAAGAATACATTAAAATAGAAAAAACTGAATAAAAAATCAGGATCACCTCCAAATGTAGTCTCTCTTGAATATGTAGTGTAACATGAACTTTTCCAATGAATGTCCAAAGCTCGAATCCTGTAGACTAGTGTACAACAAGCCGGATATGTTTTGATGGTTCACCGAAGGTCTGTGTGCCATTTCCATTTTCGGTATCTGGCTTTTGGACCAATGATCCGAATCTCAGATGGTTCCAAGACTCATCGCAACACATCATAAGCATCCATTGCATATGTCTCAGGAGGTAAGGGCAAGAACTTTACTGACTCTTTCAGTTTTGCCACCAAGGGACTCCAGCTATCGACAATAGCGATCCCAAGCCACCTCAGCATCACATTATTCTTGTCCGTCTGCATGATTGCCACAAGCACTATATTAGTACAGTAAGTACCACCGCACCAGCCTGTGTGCATTTGAATGTGACAGACAAGTCCCCAACTGTGTTGACTCGGAGTACCAACTGACCCAGTGGCATTCCAACGTCCCTGTCTCCCATTCCCTACTCCATTTTCTTTAGCTATGCAGTGTATTGCAATAAAAACCTCGACTCCGCAGTCCTTTTCTGAGGTCTAGTTAAGTATGTCTTTCGAGGAGTCCTCCCTGGGGGAGTGGAGATTCCCGAATAAGGAAGAATCCCTGCCAGAGGAGATTTCCATCATACAAGAAACCTTGATCTTTACGTGTTTATGGCATTCCGATGTCCTGCCAAGGGTGGTCTAGGTTGAGGATAAACTGGCGAGTAGATTCGGGAGCTGCAGAGTGCATGAATTTCACGATGTCCTTATATCCGTGTCATCCTCCTTCTCATGAGGCCATTCACATTGCTCCAGCTTGACGTGAATGTTTTGCACATATGACGTATACCACGCTGCAGGAATGCTCCGAGTAGGATAGATGCTACTCGGGCCGCTAATCTTGCGAGTGAATTGCTGGAGCTGACCACTCTCAAAGAGAGAAGCGTAAGTAGATGGAGCATCATGGGCCATTTTATGGAAAGCCGGACTATCAAGCTGTTCTCACGGTAAGAAGGACTGAAGCGGCATATATGTGTTTCACAAATTGTGCACCAGTCAAGGTGTATCTATTTGAAACAACTGCATTGTGATTGGTAGACAGGCTTTATGAAAAAGGGTGACCCCCTTGTGCAAAAATCATTTGTATTGGGATATAAACACAGACCTCATCCACCTCTATTCCAAAAAAGAAAGTGACTGAACGAGGATTGGACTTATCTAGTTAAACCCCAACTCCTCTTTGATACACCTCCCTTCTGTCACTTCCCCAATCCATCCCATCACACCACCAGCAAAAGGCCCGCTTGATTATAACATTATAGAAAGTCCCTAGTTGCTACAGAAAGTACTCGGATGCTTTATAAAGTAGCTGCTACATTCTAAAGACAAATAATGAAAGTGGACATGCATTTTAAAGCTAAGTAAACTAGATGGATGCAATATAAACTAGTGGCCACAATATAATACTTCACCTACCTTTACATTGAGTCAGAGGTCTTTTCGAATGAATATAATCAAGTGCCCCTGTAGACAGAGCATACTATTGAATCCCCTCATTCATTGATGCCTTACGTTCCCTCCTTGATGCATTAAAGAGTTGAATGCTACTTTACGATCACATACAGACTACTACATTACGTCTATCCATGTAAGTGATACATATCTGAGTCAAAGTCAGCAGGTACTGAAGTTGAACAAGACTTGACACACCTCGAGTCCATGCAAACAGCAATGCCTATCTTCAAGTCGTCAGTAACTGTAATCGAAGGATGGTACACTTACCAGCCTTGCATCAAAGTCTATCGAATGTGTGTCTAGAAATGAGTGAGTGGGCAGTCGAACACCAACAAATACTTACGTGGAGGTTACAAATGATGTCGTTGCTTAGACAGAAGTCAGTTGATGAACTGGTAAGGGCAGACTCAGAAAGACTTACAATTATCTATACTGGAGTCTAAAGTCTGAATCATTGAAACTGCGGATGGTTAGAAAAAGACAGCCAATAGAACAGACTTCATACCAATAAAGGAGTGATGGTGGAGCACGAGCAATTCGAAGTGAAGGAGCATGAGCAATTTGAAGCAAATTTGGAAGCGAATAATAATGAGAAGCAGCGTGTAGCGAATATGAACCGAAAAGGGAGCAGAAGCAAAGCAAATCGAGAGAGTGTCCAAGTCTTAGGATACTGGAAAGAAATCAGATAGGACATGACAGTAAAACTATACGACCTTGATCATCCTTTTGCTCATCAGACTGATCTAAAGAAGAATAAGTAATGATTTCGCCACGGAACAGACATTACCTTGAGCATCATTGTCATCCTTCTGCTCCTTATTAGCCTTGATGCGGGCTTGGCACTCCTTTTCCAAACAAGACATGGTTCCCCACTCCATGCCCTGCACTTTGGCTTTCTTCCCTCGTCGACGGCAACGAGGAGGAGCCTTGATATCAACCCCGAAAAACTTCCTGAAAACAGATCAGAAAAGGTGAATGTCAGGGACGACTTACTGGTTGTGATATTCGAGTGTTCCGCTTACCCATGGATCGTCTTTCATGCTGAACAAACGCAGAATAGTTTGGAAGAATGCGTCAAAGTTGAAATAGTCGTCGTTGGTGAGACAGACGAAAGCACATAACGGAGCTAACAAACAATAAGATCTGGAGCAACATAAGGGTACTTACTTGGGTGGCGGCATAAGCGATATTCTCTGTGGTAATTTTCGTCATACCCTTCTGAACTCCAATTGGTGGCCGGCCGGTCCGCGTTCTCTCTATACCACTTCCAAAGAAAATAGCCTGAATAGCCTGAGAAGCTTGGGATAACATTAATATCAACAAGAACTTACTCGTTCAAGAAGAGGCCCTCTACAGAGGCCCACCCAAGAATCTGAATCATCTCGCATCGTCTCATCATACAGCAAAACGGGAAGCTGGGTCCCGAGTACACACCAGTTCTCGTCGAAGTCTCTAATGTGAAGTAGGACACTGATGGACATCAGAAATGACTGAAAAAAGTCAGAAAACTTATGCTTGAGGATCGTCATCGAATTGCTCAACCCAATCTATTGGTAGGAGATATCGAGCAGTGACTGTGTCATTGAAGCCATGCTTAGCCTTGGTGAAAGGTGGCTGCAAGGGCTTAGTCCACGCCAGGTCCTCGTTAAGCCAAGAAATGACTTCTCGGTTTAACTTATCCAAGGGGGTGTCGGCATTGCAGAAAAATACACGGGGGTACCATTGTAAATTTCAGACAGTTGAGGACCCTCCCTCCCTCCTAATAAGGAAATTAACACCACATGACCATCAAATTAAATTAATTTCTGGCATTTATTTCAGGCTGTCTACAGTTCACTTCCAGTTCTGGGGCCAGTACCTGGCCTAGCTTCTTGCACAAGCTAGCAAGCAGACCCAAAGCGGATTGATAAGGCTTTCGAATGGCCATGGGAGATGGAGCTCGATGGAGATGGAGGCAAGGAGGTTTGCTGAGAAAGTGGAGACGACAGCAATACACTGGCCAAGAGTTCTGATATTTTTGGTGGGCGGATGTTCTGAATTTGTAGGCACTTTGGAGGGAACTAATGTGGCTTTTTTTTGATAAGAAGCTGAGAAGCATTGCATCCTTCTTTGGCAGAGTTGTGGACACTGAGAAAACTTAAGCACCGCATTGCGACATGCTGCTGAATCAACATGTTGTAGGTTGTAGTTACTGCCGTTGCCCAATTTGATCTTGGATTTACACTTCGGGCATTCGAGTTGCATTCGAGAATAGTTCCAGAAGGGTGATCTGCACCAGTTCTCATCCGTTAGTACCCAGAAATTGGCTTAGTGGGCAAACATACTTTTTTTGTGTTGACATGCTCAGAATAAGCTTATATTGTGTATTAGGGCTATCTAGGGTACTGTATGGACATTTTAGAGTGTCTGAAAGCATATCTGGCATGTGTATCCAAATACAAATTTCAGACACATCAGGACCCTCCCCTCCCTAGACCCCATGTCACGTGTTGCAATGCTGACACCCCCTTGTACGGAGTGTGACTGTGTATATTACGTACTCACTGTGTAAGGTGTTACATTATGTATATACCCCCACATGGCTGTAAGTTAGTAAGTGATACAATTATCCAAAAAACTGATGCTCTGCCAAACCTTAAATTAGGGCTCGATCTGGGGTGACAAAAAATAGACTACCTGTTGGGCTGCATTTCCGACACCCCCTTGCAGAGAACTTGAGCGATGTTTGTTTGTACAACAGTTTGAACCATATATGGGTCTCAAACGGGTCTTGTTAGTACCACTTCGAACATCATGGTTAGCAGTATGGCTCGCTGACCATGCATGTGCTCTGCTAGCCCTAGCAAAAGTCACATGCCACGACATATTACCTAACACACCGGCGTTTGGCTGGAACCGTCATCGCAAGCCATCGTGTTGGTTTTCTCTTCTGCCCTACTATCTCTATCTACTCATAATCAATCTAAATCTGTATTCTTCAACTATTCTACTGTAAATATTTGACATGGCTCTAAGCTTCATGCTTTTTATAATACCAGAGCTTGTTTGTAGATTTTGTAAGGACCCGGGAAGCTCCCCTAGGGGTCCGGCAGCAAGAACCCCTAAAATCGACCTCAAAAACCCAAATTTTAGAGCCTCAAAACCCCAATTCTGCCAGGGGTAACCCAGACACGTGACTGATATCTAGAATTTTTTCTCGTGTTTTCCGCAGTATTTACGTGTTTGTAGGTGTTTTTTAGGCTCTCTCATTATTACAGTGTGTGTTTTAGACGGTTGGATATGCATTCAAGTTGATCTACTCATGCTTTTTGATGCCTGGTATCTTGAGCACAGGTACTTCTTCAAAACCTCTTGAGTTCTCTCCCCTCCTGCCGCTCCAGCCCCCAATTTCTGCTGGAGTTCAGCCCCTCCGGGGCCTCCAAACCCCAAATTTCCGCCAGGGGTAACACCCAAAAATTGGGTCTCAAAACCCCAATTTTTGCTGGACCTCTAGGGGTCCTATTTCGTATCACTGTCTTTATTAACCTTTACCTATATTTCACTGTGATGGATGTTATTCCCCCGAGTACAAGTTCTGTGGATGTGATACTGCAGGATGACAGGTGCAAAGATCAGCGCTCCCAGCAAATAATCGCCTGACGGTTTCTGAGGCTGGCTGAGGCTATCCGGACTGCACAGAAACTGTCAGCTAGCCTCAGATTCCCTCAGGAATCTGTGCAGCCGGCAGCGCGTTTCTGACATATTCTGAGGCATTCTGAGGTTCTCTGAATTAATGACAGCCTGTTATTCGTACTACTCACATCCCTATTCTAGCTGATGTTTTCTGACGATTTCTGACACCACTATGCTGGAATACACTCAACACCCCCAAATCACCCTACCCTGTTGTCCGCCCACCTTTTCCAAGTCCCTTCGGTGGCACTTTCGAGCCTTTCGCCAAGTTCAAAGTCGATACAGCCTTCTATAAGTGAATTAGAAACACGGGTAGTATGCAAATCTAAAATACCTTTGCCTCTGCTTGAGCCACGTATCGCTGTAGAGAGTAGTTAGGCTGCCTGAGCTTCATACTCATAGAGAAATCATTCACCTGATATAACACTTTATCTTCTGGAGTATGCGAGCCAATGAGTGTCGACCAATCGAAATCTTTCTTGATGCCACTAGGATTCTTCTCCTTCCATTCATTCACGCATTCAGTCCTAGATACATTGATTAGACCTCACTTCAATAAAAAGAATGACTCACATCGGAGAGACTATATTTGCAACCTTCCAAGTTCCTCGACCTCGACGCTTGGACCCACCAGCACCAATAGGTACATTATCTAAAGCAGGGGGAGGTACTGGTATGTTGTTGTCAGAGAGAATTGGCTGTGGTGGAGGTGGAGGTGGAAGAGGATTGACGACACTGGCGTTGGAAAAATTAGCTAAGTTACCAATAGCAAATGACTTACAGATCAATAGCTTCAAGTATTCGTCCTGTCTTTCCAGTAAGAAGGCACCCTTTTATTCCACAGTGCACAACCAAGTGCTCGAAAAAGTTGACCAGGCCGATTAAGCCATATTCACCCTGTATGACAAGAGGACGAACCTCATCAATCGCTTCCGGAATAAGGACTGTAAGCTTGAAATCAAAATGTTCCCATACGTCTTTGATGTCTGCTGGAATAAGGGTGCTGGGATCAATGTTGTATTTAGCGAGTTTGTACGAATGGGATGCAGTGGGAATGGTATCAGGGAGATGAAGAACTGCTTGGCGAAGACGCTCAATAAGCTGAAGACCTTCAGGGTCTGGAATGGGGCATGGAGACATTGAACGATGTGGTGACGGTGTGGGTGTTGGACGGCGAGAAGGTGGGGGAGACGTAATATCAGGTTCTTGATTGAATCCTAGGGACAGATCAGTAGGAGAAGCAGTACATGAGGCAGCCTACATTGCTGAATTGCATGCATATCGATTCTTCATCGTCTGCTAGCTAGTCAGTATGGTAAATGGTTTAGTGAATGGCTTACGGCTTGGGCTGGACTGATGAACTGACTGCGGGTTGGTTCTAGACATCTATTAGATCTGAAAAATACTTTCAATGAAAGCACTACCTCTGGTTGATCATCCAGTGAGCGTTCAATTGCCTGGTCCCTTACCATCTCGTCGACAGGCTCAGCACTCCCACCAACAGTTGCATTGGAGTCCTGCAACTAAATAAGCAAGGAATAGATGACGACAAACCCAACCTTTGCATTTGTGAACTTTCGTTTCTTCTTACGCTTCTCTGAGTCTGAACCATCATCAGCATTACCTTCATCGACATCATCACTCAATCGCAGGTGCTTCTTCTCCCCCCTCTCCTGTACCTTCAGCCTCTGTCGCTTCTGCCAATTGTGGTAGATTAACTTCCAGACTTGATCTGCCTTCCAAGATCCATCACAGAGTCGTAGTTCTTCATGGCGAGATTGCATGTAATTGTGATAAGCATTCCAAATGGGAGCGCCAGCATTCTTGAACGTGTCTGGCATGTCATTGATGGTCCTCTTGCCTTCTTCAAGCCAGGCATTCCAAAAGGCCTTTGCATCTTCGTATATTGCTTTTTTGCAATGTACTGGAGCTAATGTACCATCAGCAGAGACGAGAAAACCAGGGGTCCCTCCCTTCTCAGAATCTGTATCAGCATTGTCAAGTTTGAGCGTCTTGCTTTGTTCTTTAACAGAGCCTCGCAGAATGAACCAGTTCTTCACGTTGGGGTAGTCTTGGGATAAAAGAGGTGTAGGAGCAGGTACAGAGAGGACGGAATCTAGGGCAAGAGAACGAATTCGGAGCAGAAGCATTTGAAGCAGGTTTCAAAGTTGGTGGAGCCTGGAGGGAGCCAACGTTGGGTCCTGTCCCAATTTTTGCAAATAATTGATCAATAAAAAGTCTAGAGATGCTCAGATATGGTCTTTTTGTGAAAAAACCTACTCTTGTTGCTTTAATTGCGACTGTTGTATGTCACTCTTGTGTTGTAATGTGGTATGTGCATCGAGAAGCTGTATGTAAGCCGAGTTCTTGGCCATGTATAACTGTTCGCCAGATATAAACTGAATCTGAGCGATTGGAATCTACAAAAAATGTTAGCAAGGGCACTGAGGCAATGCATAGAGGCAGGGCTTGTTTTGCTGTGTTCTCTTTAGTAGGAGATATACAGCAGACGTACCATGGAATTGTCTGAATTAAAAAAGCCCTAGACACGCATATTAAGAAGCAACAAGCTTATGAATGATAGCTTACTTCAATAGGTGTATCAAAATCATTTTGCGAGGTTCTATTGTTGAAGTTATAAGCATTCGGTACAGTTGTGGGGCTGGTTTGTTGTCGAGGCCAATTTTGAGCAATAGCAGGGTCAACGTAGTGGAACCCAGGATGCAGTGGTTGCATCAGTTCGTTGTGATTGATGTTTTACAGTAAGATACAAGGCATGGAAAGGATTGAAGGAATGATGGTGGTGGTTATGGGACAAGGAGCAATTATATCACATGATCAACGCGACACGTCAACAAACCAAGATCTACAAGTATTGGTGAAACTCATCCTCATCTACTCCAGCATTGGTAATAGTAGGAGGAGCACTACCTCCAAGTGCCATCCTTTCAAGCAAAAAGAATTCAGGATAAGTCAAGTCCACTCCGTCTCGTCTTGGGAAGGGAAGTAAACCAACTACCTCGATGATTGTTGTTGCATCAACAATCTGAATTTCTTCATCACCTAGATAGTCAACTACATGGACTGCGCCACGAGATTTCTCCCAAACCTCACGATCAGGTTCAGAATAAACAGAGACTAAGGCAAGGGTAAAGGTGGAACTGCCTTTTTCAACCTGGAAAACATGTCGCAGTTCTGCAAACTCAGACTTGAGCCCATGATTTACAGTCATCTAGATGGAATGTATAAGAGTATAGTAAGTTCAAGGACATCCATACCTTCACATTTCTTGCCCTTCGAACCTTTGCATTTTCGCGCTTTTGCTCTTGCCATAAACATTGAGCTTCCTGCATATTGGGTAATCGTAATTGTGCAAATGAATGCACATAGATGCTGCTTTTGCGTGGTTCCCAACCCTGCTTAACAAGCCAAGCGTTGAAAGCAGCAAGGAGAACACCATCCAGGAGGGATTGATTCGCTGGTCCCAAAAGTGCATATCCACCACCAATATCAATAGCATTATGGGGTAGAGAAGGAGGTAGTGGCATTAGATCTGGTACCATTGCATGTATTGCGTTCGCTTGAGCACGTTCAATCATTCTCTGTGACAAGTTCGCAAATGGGTCAGAGTGCAATCGAATCTCAGCGCCTAGGTCCCCAATAGTGCGTTCAAGGAGATACTGTGAAAGCTCCCTTAAAGACCCTACATGCTCTGTTTCTGGAGCGATATGAATAAGAGCATGGATTGCGGGATGGACAAAATGGAGACAATCCATCCTACGACCATAATACATCAACTTGAACTCAAGGACATACTCGAGCAGCGCTTGGTCTAAAGCATCGGAATCAGTATGAGAGATGGAGTATTGGTGAACAGTGCGTGCAGCAACACAAAGCTTGCAAAAGTGAGAATAGTATGGCTCAGGAAGGACATCATAGAGAAGGGCAGGAAGGAACCAGTAGACATAGATGAGATATTCAATGGCTTTGTACCCACTGGAGATCTTTTCCACAGGATTATGAGGAGCATGCTTTTCTATGCAGCATGGGATGTACCTCTGGAACTCTTGGACAAGCTGACCATCACTCTGCCATTTGTCACTATCACGGAGTACAGCAAACGGCCATGTCTTTGGATCATTGTCACGGCTATGTTCAATGGTCCCACGGAAGAGCGAGACGATCAGTTGGGGGATATTGAGACCAAAAAGATGCATTGTGTCTGCAGGAAAACATTTAGGTGGTGGAATTGCATTTGGTAGACCTGAAATCAAAGACAGTTTGCTAATCCCAGTCTGCTTGCGATTCCTCTCATACTCAGCCTGAGAAGACGACGAAAGAACTGTGGCAAGTCGCTGATTATACTCCTCAACTTCAAGTGCACGAATGTCATTGATGTCGATATCATCATGGGCACTACCAGGTGGCACAGGACCATCCGGTTTTAGCATGACTGGATAATATGTCCCGACACCTGGTTTGTGGCGTCCAGGCATTGTACAAATGATACGACACCCGTTTCGACCATGGTGACCAACCCAGCCATTTAAAGCTGTCATTCCAACTGTATCGGCATTCCCATAACCAAACCATGGTATTGATCGAAACTCTGAGTTGTCCGCAGAGTTCCAGATCGGGAGACCAAGACGCTGACATGCAGAGAGATGGCAAAGGGTTGGAAACATGAATGAATCGACATGTTTTGGAGCATTTGGACCTCCAATAATGAAGCCAGGAAGTACTGCTTGTTTCTTGTATGAAAGCTCGGGTGGAAGATCTAGAAGCTTGAATATTGCAAGCCATGTATCCGATTGCTTGTTTTGATAAATCTGTGCTCCATCAATTAAGAGAGTAGCATATCATAAGTGCCGATTTTCCCATCCTGGACCAGCTTTAGATATTCCATTCCACACAGAACATCGGAATACTGTTCTACACCTGCCAAATTCTGCTTGGTGCGACGGAGATGGTCAAGAAGCTTTACTGCGGTTGTGGGATGACGCCAATGTGCCTGTAGCTGCGGACCAATGGGTAGCGTGAGGAATTGGCGACATGGAATAGTGGAAGGTTTGTCAGATTGCAAAGATTGCTTGTACCAAGCTTCTCCGCAAAAGAGACAGTGCAGCAGCTTGGCGAAAGGGCCCGTATATGCCATACACGAGTTGATACACATATCAAAGTAGAGTGGTATAACACCTGTCATACTGCGAAGGCGAGCGCGAACCTGGTCAAATGAGAGCATCTGGGATTCTGGGAAACACTCTTTGATGCTCCTACGAATCTCCTCGTAGCAGTGCTCTGGAGAGTTATGTGACAATGTAAGATAAATTTTCAGCGAGAGACGAAGGTGAGGATCATCAATCTCGAGCCAAAATTTTGGTGGTTTAAGGAAGTTCTGGAACTCACTTTCCTTCCATTGACGCTCTTCTTCCTCAAAGGTAGCATTGGCTATGAGACTGATGAATTTTTGGGTCGTAGCAAGATTTTTAATTTCAGATAGTTGAGGTGTTTCTATTGCCAGGGGAGTAGGGATATCATCTGTATCAGCATCGAATGCATCATTCTCTAAATTCAGAGTAGGTCGAGAAGGTAATTCTGAAGCTACATCAAGAAAGCGGAAAATCAGATGAAGACCATCCTCTTCGTCTTCGTCTTCTGAAGGATTGTCTATGAATGGTTCCAATGGCTGTACGGGTTCCTAATTGCTATACTAAGTGTTCGTCAAACCAAAAAAAAATGAACCATCTCGATATGTTGAGGCTGCCACGGCGCCACCGTGACATTAGTGTCCTTAGTAGAAGATGAAAAAGATGTACATTGGCATTTATAATAATATACATACACTGCCAGTGCTGGTCCGACGCCTTTTTTTGGGATTCTGTCGATGCTGCAAAGGTACGTCTGGTTTAATGATAGCATTGTGTTGTTCTGGCGTCCAACTTGCTTCAGCTTTACGGAAGGTGGAATGGGTTTGGAAAGTTCGCTTTGAGACCACTTGATGACCATGGCATCATGTTTGGCAAGTGCAAATGTATTGTTCAGTGTTGGACGACATTGTTAGGTGACGTGGATGAGACGGACGGAAAAGTGCCAGCGTGGGAGAAAGTTGGCCTACAGCCCGGATCACCACTTTGGATAGAGTTTATTCGACCAAGTTCTATACACTACCTTAGTACCTAACTCACCTCCCTGCTGGATGTCAAATCATCAGCCAGCCTCAGCCAGCCTCAGCCTAGTGTCAGCAGTTTGCTCAACTGGCTCAGAAAGCCGCAGCCAGCCTCAGAAACTGTCAGGCGATTATTCGCTGGGGATCAGCTACCACAAGCAATTCCAGATCGGATTCTGGTGAGTAAGTTACATTTTCTACATTTTTTTTACTAGATATACATAGTGCCAGTCCAAAAGAGAGGTCGTGGTTGGCCAAAAGAATCAAAAAACAAGAAGACCAAGTACCTACTCAATACCACAACTGCGGTTGCCAACACACCACAAGTTGCATCAGACATTGATGCTGATGGAATTACGCAACAACGGCCAGTTAGCTGCCCACAGAAATCGACCCGACTTTCAGTCCAGGTCCGTATCTGGGTACATCATTCAACTTGACACTGGGAACCAAAGACAATTGTCCAGGACACCATGGTTGGAGAAAGTGCAAGAATTCATGTCAAGATTGTAGGAAGGAGTGTTGCAGTGGAAGGGATAGTCGGAAACCAAATCAGAAATGTCCTGAAATTGAGAAACAGGATGTAATGAATATAGAGTGACTTATTGTAGTAATACATGCCTTTTGGAAGCCTCGAGAACCCTGTAAGAGCAATATCGCAATGTTAGTAGATGTGAGCTGGCGTCGAGCATGTGACGAGAATCATGTACTCAAATAGGCAAATCCTAGTAGCAGCACCTCAGCAATTCAGGCCACTACAACAGCACCATTGCTCGGATGCATCTGAGTTTTTTTCAACACAATAGTCTTGTTTAGAGGGACATACATAAATTTTTTCAGCTCCCCAGACAGTCTAGATAAAGTGTCCAGATGTAGCAGATCCTAGCATGCTGATGTGCCGGTGGATATTAATATCTATATATTTAGAATCAACCCACCTATGGGTCCAACACTCAGTGTCGAGTATCTAGTCACATCTGAAGGTAGGGAACAGTCAGTATTCTCTCCTTCCCCCTTCCTCTCCCCTCCTCTCCCTCTTATTATAACAACTAGGGCCGGTCTTACCCGGCAGGGCCCGCAACCATTGCACCCTTGAGTTCAAGATGTTCACATAAAATTCGACTTAAATTCAGAGTATAACATAGACTATGAGGAATTGAATTCGTTTCTATATATACCACTAACTACGTAAGACGTGGTGGCTCGATAACATAGACTATGCATAATGTCCATATAGACAGTACGGCACAAGAGGGAAGCAAGAGGGAAATCGAACGGTGGCGGGAAAACGCAAGCAGCAGGAAGTTAGAAGTTGAGGGTAGCTTAATGTGGCAAGGTAGGTCCAGACTGTCGTTTGTTTGGACGAGGCTGGGATCTATGCAGATCCATCTGCTAAATAGCGGTGAGGACCTGTTTGAAAAAAGTTCTGAATAAACATACCGAGAATTCACAACCCGCCAGTTCCCCAAAATGTTTCGGTGCACGAAGTATCGTTGAGGACTGAACTGGTGACAACCAAAAGAGACGTTCTAAGTGTTTGGGTGAAAGATTTCCGTTGTTTGGATTGGTAGGGGTTTCTCAGTCACTGAAAGAAATGTATGCGGATGAGTATTCATGCATATTCATGCAGTGATAGCCAGCAGACATCAAGAGCAGGCTAAGTATTCAGCACTGTGATGGTGATTCGTCCCCAGTGTTTGATTCGCTAACGGCTATGAAATTACAGTCCACAGCAGATCGAGTTATACGGACTTACCGGACAGCCGGCAACATTGTTTAGCTTCCTGCCACTAAATGTCGTGCCAAAGATTGCAGGCAAGGCATGTGATATTACCGTGGCCTCCCTGCTCTTGTGAGCCTAGCGTGTTTGGCGTTTGGCTGGCTTTCATTAGCTGTTTCGCCTTTATACCATATAAACCTTCTTTTCCTCGTTGGAGTGCCGTTGGATTCGTGACTAAATAAGGTCACAAATCTGTCAGTTTCATTTTGCCGTGACTTAAGCATATCCACATTGACAGAGTCCAAGTCGAAATCTGTGTAGTCTTGCCCAATCAAGTCTGCTAGCCCTTTCTTTGTAAGTTCATCTCTTGCATTCTGCATGTCCACTTCTGATCCGTGTTCAACTAGTGTCAGCAGTTCTAGCATACGAAGCCGGGCAAATTCTCTGCGCACATCTTCACTCATTCTGCAACATATCCTCTTTTTGTCAAACGGCCTCATAATCAGCAGTCCGTCTAATGATTTTACTCGTGATATCATAACATACGGTGCCTCAGATCCTCTGCAGGATTCAAGATCAATCAATGCCTTCTTTAATGTTAGACCCTGCAACTTATGTGCTGTTATTGCAAACGCGGGCAAGATGGGCAGTTGAGTTCGTCGGATAGTGCACTTTTTCTTGCTTGCAGGGTGGACAAACTGGATCGATTTTTCGTCGGCCATCGCCACGGCTTCGTGTTCTTTTAAGGTTGGCAGTACTTCACCCGAGACACCTTCTGAATGAACTACGCAAGAAAGTGCATGCCTTTCACCATTACCATCGACCCAATACCTGACACTTTCCAAAGTCCCGGTGCAACCGTTTACAATTCCACTCTCTACATCAAAGTTACTTGTCACCATAACAGGCATACCAATCACTAATGGGAGTTTACCGAGATGGTAGTTTGTTACACTTGAGTTCAGTGTCCTAAGATGCTCGACTAGAGGTCGATCTTCTAACACCTTTCCATCATGACAATCAACGGCGTAATACCAATGTAACTGATGCCCCATATGCCTTGCATATGCAATTGTCGCCGCATTATTCAACACATCCTTGGTTTCATTCTGTGAAACAATCATAGGTGTGTCAGACCAGTCATCGGATGTCCAGTTGGGCTCGACGTTGCTTACAATTCTAGAGCAAAGCAAAGCATAGTCGTGATCATTGCAACGACCTTCACGGAGACGTTCTAGTAAGTCAATGAACTCATTTTTTTTCTGGATGTCTTCAGCTGAGCTGTGATCATCTGCATTAGGTTTCTGCCGCCAAACCTCCTTCAAGATAACCACCTTGCGTATTGATAGCCATAGGATCTTCCCAATGACGTCTTTTTCACTGTTACTCCATCGCTGTCTGTCTTTAGCAGGTCTTGCAGTAACAATTTTACTGTACAATCGCCTGTAGCCTACTGGAGGTAGTTGTGCAAAGTCACCGGCAAATATAACATTGATGCCTCCAAACAGTGCAGAATTCTCTTTGGCAGTACTGAGTGCGTGACTGATTTCGTACAGTAATGCACAACCGAGCATGGAGAATTCATTGATAAACAGGAAGTCAACTCCTTGCCACATTGAGACCAACTCTGACTTCGCTTTTGCACCAATGTGATTCTGTCCAAATGATGACAAATTCAAGGCAGCATGGAGGGTGGAGCCATTAATATTTTTTGCAGCGATACCAGTGTATGAAGCGAGTCGTAGGTGTCTGCTCTGGTTCTTCTGAGAAAAATAATCTGTCACCGCCTGAATTACCCTTGATTTCCCAGTCCCACCCTGTCCAGAAACAATCAGTTGTAACGGATCCGCAAATGGCGATACACTTTTTTCTGCAATCAGATGAAAAGCAAGGGCCTGCTCCTTATTCAAATTCCAGGTTTGTACAATAATGTCGATATTGACCTCTTGTTCTAGGTTAAAAATCAGATTTCCATCCACAACAGGGTCAACACGTGGTGGCTCGTCAAACTGCCAATCACTTGCAGGGGCCGTCATAGGTATATCGTTGTCAAGATCATTGTTGTTATGACCAGACATCAGTCCTGTGTGCGTAGTTGTGTTCTGATGTGGCATGGCATGATGATCGCAGTTTAGAAATGCATTTTTTGCATCTACTTTACGTCTTTCATATGCTGCCTGCCAGATTAACTCAAGTTGATTATCTTTTGGCCCCAGCAGACATACATTCCTCTGTTCCACGTCATTGTTTTCGGCAGGATTAAATACATGGGTCTCACTGGTACCAAAAAAGCCACTGTCTTCAACGTAATTAAGGCAGAGGGATGCCGCCTTCGAAATGTTGTCAATGTTATCGGACTGGTAGTTCCTTATTTGTTCCAGGTGCTCACGAAGCAGTTCCTCAGTAAGTACCTCTCCCAAGTGATTATGTTCTGTGTGCTCCATCGCAGACTGACGAGCATGACGGGCATGGTTTGCACGGTTTGCAAAGTGATCGTCACGGCCATCCTTACATTCGTGAAGGACCTGCATGTTGTCTGTCATTCTTTTCACTTGTTCATCACAAGTTTCAAGAAAATGTGAGTATTCTTCTGACCACGATCTGCCATCTTGCCGCAAGTCTAAGGGAGTTCTCCAGGGTTTGAATAAAATCAATATAAGGCGTGCATGCTTTTCTTTCAACTCATCTCTGTCTCTACGTGGAATTGCCGGGCCAATGGGTACAGGTACCAATCTTGATTGACAAAGGCGGACTTTTTGACGATGTGTAGCTTGGTCTGAGTGACCAGATGCAAAATCCACTCTCGGTCTTTTCTGTTTGCAGCTCGTGAGTAGCAAATTGGGATGATAATGCAAATCCCATAATATGCCTTGTATGTCATCTGGAATAAGTTCATGTTGGCTATTATCGAAATCTACTTCCTCGCATGTATCATTGTCAGGTTCCTCATCAGACTCGGAGTCTGAACCATCTGAATTCAAAGTTTCAATAGTGGGTGCGCTTCTCTTCTTGTGTTTTCTGTCATCACTCTTTTTGTTAACCTTTTCAATCCTTGAAAAATAGTCCCATACAGATAGATCTGAAAGCTCATCACCACGATGGACATAGTCTTCAACAGCTGACGTTCTTGTAACAAGGGATCCATTTGGATTTGTTTGAATTGTAACTTCATCATCATGATACATGTCCACTGTGGGGATAGCTGTTTCATCTTGTACCACATCTGGTTCATCTTCATCTTCAGAATCATAATCAACAAGGTGTGGAACATGGTCATCTTTATCTTCATCACTTTGTGAATCGGAGTCATTGCTTTCAGGGTGTATTGTAACAGGTTCTTGGGCCGGTTTGCAAGGGTAACATTCAGGACTTGGATCACTTGCACCTAAGGCAGGTGTCGTAATAAACCAACAGCTAGGCTTTTTTGTATGGACGTAATATAGCTGACAGCTATGGTTCCGAGGGTACGATATATATAAATACAATCTAAAAATGGACCAACCTCATGTTACCGTACCAGCGTCGTCGAGCAGCGTCACTGGGGACGTCTCTCTGTCCAACCTTGTTTGTATGTGACAGTGTTGTTTGTTTGTAAGTGAGTTGCTGTCTCTGTCGTACCTGCCCTTCATGACATGCAGGTCTCGCGTACCACCACAGGGCAAACAAGCATACAGCCCACTGAAAAAACACAACACAAAGAAAACGAGCACGCAAGTCAACTCATCCTTACAGGATATACGTCGTAAAGCCGTGTTTGCACGTCTCTTCAAGCTACTCAACCCACCCGCTGCTACTGAGCCCACTGACACAAACATCGACGTGTCTGACTTGTCAGAAACAGCCAGACCTGCAGAAGAACCCATCAGTATCCCTACCGACTTCCCTATGGAGGTTCTTGTGGACGAGGACCAGCCGAGCAATCTTCGACATACACAGCCTGATCAGGAAGCCTTCCAGTTATATTCACGTTGGAAGGAGCTCCTTCTGACTCTACATGCTCTGTACCTTCGCTTTCTTAACCGAACCATTGGCCACCCACTGGCCCCACTTGCTGAACTGCGTACTTCCTGTCAAAGTCCCTCTTGCACGAACACATCTACGATGGTTCTTTGTCTGTTGTTTGACCGTAAGTCTACTGACTCCCATCACTTAACTGACTCTGCCTGTCTCAGACTATATTGAAAAACAAATCACGTATTGCAGTTGTCAAACCTACCCCAAGTGCTCATCGAACATGGGCTGTTTCCGACGGCACCTCACTCTCCACGTATGGCAGTCTCACTTCCGCTCCTCAACTTCTACGGAGCTCTCTTCGAACGTTCTTGCGATGCTATCAATGCAATGGCGTCAGCGCTGGCAACATTTTACGATCATTGTGGCTTCCCGGTCCTAAATGAGAAGGTGAGCTACCCTTAGACAGATGTTTACTCTGACACATCTCAAGGGTATACCTGTACGGGATCCATTTCGTCATGGCCTAGGCTATGCAGTCCAGTGGTATGACTGCTTGCAGGTGCAGGTTAACGGCACTTTAGACAGCCTACTGCAGCGATGCGACAAGCATAATGATGTGAAGGAGGACAAGGTTGTTGAGCACATCTCCGGACAGGCAGATCGGACCTTGCAGGACCTATGTCCAGCCTGCTTTGGGGGGAATTCATTCGGACGACCATTAACCGAGTGCGTACTTCCAATTATTATTGCGTTTCCCGTACTGACCATTGTGACAAGGGGCAGTGACATCCATCTTGCAACAGATGGCAACTTCCATCACTGGCACCTCCGAAGCGCTGGGAGCAGTCCAGCGTTCTATGACCCGAAGTTCTTCCTCAGCAAGGAAGAAGTTGACGCTGTCGGTGAGCATATAGTGGCTGCGAGGTCCAAGAAGGCAAAGCGGAGGACCCCGAAGGTACCAGACGAGGCCGTAGATGCCTGCGAAGGGTCCCACTTTGCTGCGAAAGGGGACCAGCAGCGTCGTGCGAGTGAATTCGATGACAACGGTCTGATGTCTATAGTCTGTCGTCATGACATCCCCCTGTTCTTCGCCAATATTGACACCCCCGGCGAACAACAAAAATATGCAGTCGCCCTTCTCAAGAAGGTCTTATCATTACTGCCTCCCCATGCAACGGTTATACTACTGTATGATCTAGGGTGTGTACTGGATCGTAGCCTCCACCTGGTAAGTTCAACACAGTACCGAGTATTTGGCTCACGTACCTACAGTATGACATCCTTGCTGACGATGTCCTCTGTCGTGTTCAATTTGCAACCACCACGATGCACGCATGGGCCCACCAGTGGGCATGTCAACTTGTTTATAATCCCCGTATCCGTGAGGCGCTGGGCTTAACAGATGGAGAGGGAGTCGAACAGGTGTGGTCTATTCTGATAGCTCTCATTGGGATGGAGCGTCATTCTGGGGTACGTACCAATATCTCCTTAATCATTCAAACACATTGAAGTCCCATAGCGATCACGTCACATATGGCTCATTGACCGGCTTCTCCGGTTCTACAGCGCTCGCCATCGTGACCAGCTTGGTGACTGGTTATCCCGCAAGCTCATCAAGGGTGTACAGGCACAGTCTGGTCTCGTGCAGAAAGAGCTCGATGGTCTTCAAAAACCCAAAGAACAGTTATGGGAGCAATGGGCCCTCCAGAAAGAAGCACAACTATCGATTCGAGCACGTACGTTCCACCTTAACATTATGATCCTAACTTATGTTCTGCAGATGCTCCCATGCGACTGAAGGCCCAGTTCGACGAAATCCTCAATCTGCAGACAGAGATCGATAATGTGGAAGCAGCTATCCAAAAAGCAAAGACAGCGCTCAGGTCCCAGGGAACACGTCCCAAGCACTTCAAGAACCTTATCAGCAGTCTTGAGAACACTCACGGCATACTGAGAACGCAGGTGGACAACCTCTACGCTAGCTTAGAGATTACTTGTGAGTTCCCAGAACTCCTGGGTATCGATGTGCGGTTCCTTTGCACTCTTCTACTTGCCCGAGACCTCAAGATTAACATTCGTTGGATGGCCATAGAGAGTTTTTTTGAGTTGACCAAGCAGTTGGTGGACATCACCAGGCTCTTGGTACGTTGACCATTCCTTTCAGGGAATGTGAAGGACTGATAGGCCGTAGGTACTAAAATTCATCAGGCTGTACGCAAGGGTATCGCCAAACGCAAGCCAAAGCTCACAAAGGCGCTTCAGGCATACAACGCGTACTGTAGGACCCTTGTCCAACTCGCTCCACCTGACTGCCCAGTCCCCATTCCCAAACCACTTCCGACCGAGCTGGGACCATTGCGAGACGATCCAGACCTTATGGAAGATATTTGGATCACGCCACTGTCCCCTAACGAAGCAAAGCCACTCTGGCTGGTTGACCCAGACATTCGGCGAGGGATACGAGCTCTACTAAAGTTGGATCGGTGTCAGGAGGAGCAGTGTCGGTTGGAAAAAGAGGCTGACAACCTCTGTCGCTGGTATGGTAGGACATTAGTGTCTGTTGAGACCCTTCTTCGACTTTCTGACGGCAAGTCATTTTCGGCGATCTTCAATGTATATAATTGACATGTTCTTGCAGGCCAACCTTTCTATGTGTTGCTCCAACAGAGACGTGACCATTTGTTGCATCTCAGGTACATATGGTCAGGTCCTCTTCTTTCTCATGAGCGATTGGATGCGCTTGCCACGAATGCACCAATAGCTGCAATGAGGTTGACAGGTGCCACCCCAAGCAGTCCTCGGGTGTGGATCCAGCCAACTCGTATTCAGGCCAATGTGGAAATGGCTGGTCTAGGAGATGAGAACGACCTACTAGGTCAAGCGGATGACCTCTGTACCCCAGCAGACATTCTCATTGCTGATATTCTCACTGCCGAGGAGGTATCTCTCCCCGAGGGGGTATCAATGTCGTCCCCCGTTCCTACCTTAGAACTTGAACACGATTTCCCGGCGTCATCGCCAGGGTACCCTGATAATCCATTCTCACTAACTCCTACCCATTACCGCAATGACTCTCCTTTGATCTCATCACCAGCACCTGGCCTCCCCCCCTTCCTGGCATTGACACCTGTCCGCTCCCTCCCCTTTGCATCTCCACCATCACCGACACCTGTACATGCTGCATCACCACTCTGTCTCGCATCATCGCCCGTCCCTTCCGTCCATCCTGTCTTGCCCGCATCCTCTGAGATTCTCATTGTAACACCTCCCCGCCCTCATCAAGCGGTAATGAAGGTCAAAGACATATCTGGGTCATTTGCATTGGCTTCGAACTGTGGCTCTTTGCGGATTGACACTCAAGCGCTATCCGTGCTTAAAGACCATGCAGACTCCTTACCTTCAGTACTGGGCCCACACAATGCGACGTGTCTCTTCGATGGATCAGTTCAACAAGGCCTTGGGTCATTCTACATCGAGGCTAGGGATCTACAACGTCTTCAGAGTCCAGACCGACAGCTGAATGATGTCTGTATAAACATGAGTGCTCTTGTCTTAGCAGATACTCCCAGAGTCCGTTCCTGTGCAGTATTCCCTTCGTATATTGTCTCTTCAACTGGTCTTGATGGTCTCTGGAGGGTAACCCAGCTGACACTGTACTGGCAGCGGTCCGTTTGGATCCTACCACTGCATTTGGAACACGATCATCATCGGGTAGCGTGTGTGATTAGACTAGAGGAGGGGACTGTTCATCTGTTTGATAGTTTCGCATCTAGTCATACATATGTCAGGTATGGTCCCTTTATGCTCGCATACTCTCTTGATGGTTTGCTAGACTGTATACAGCATTGCAAAGGCACTGCTACTCAACGCCAATTCCCATGGATACCAACTATCCATGCCTCTTGAAACATTCTCTGTAATGCCGGTACAGGTACGTACTATCATGCAGTCAACGGTAGCTATCATCTCTACAGGCACGTCCAGTTCAAACGAATACTTATGATTGTGGTATGTGGACGATCCTCTACATGTTCTCAGTGCTTCGAGGGTACGATGTGATGGCCAACGTTCGTGAGGAGGATATGCCAGAGGTTCGAAGATGTATATTGTGTTGTATCTACAATCTACGCCCCAATTAAGATGATAAGTTCATCGTCCTTTTGATATGCAAGCTGTCGGTTCCGCCAGTCTGCAACGATGTCCTTCCCTTCAAGAATATCACATAGTATGGCATACAGCCACTGCTTCAGTGTTGTAAAGATCTCCCGGTACGTATCAAGCTGACGGTATGCTTCGTTGGCACCGAGATAATTTAAGACAGCCTGCATAGTACGATGATACGCTCGGTCCAGAGCCTCCACCTCTTCCAGGCATTTCTCGAAGGCACTTGGTGACCTGGATGTCGTGTAGCTGAAGCACAGTCTATCAAAGAACCTAGAAAACAGTTGATGAGTTGATGCAGATAGTAAGATGGCATACCTGCATGGGTACTTTGTTGTAACCTTGACGAGCCTTTGGAGGATGTTCATTGCATGATTCTCCCAGAACTGTGCCTTGTCTGGTTGCAGAACAGGGTCCGATTGGCTAGAGGGAAGTACATGAGCATGGACTGAGGGGAGGGGAGAAGATAGCATACGATGGCTTGCGTGCAGCTCGGACGGTGAACTTGGATTTCCTGTCTCTTCTGGAACAATATGTGGGTATGGTAGTGAGGACTGTACAGTATAGCAAACATACCTTTCTTGTTCAAGCTTGCGTTGTTCCTTACGGCCTTCAAGAATCTTGGTTTTCTTCCTGTTGGACGAAACCCTAAGCTGACATTTTAAACGATTTAGGGAACGTACCGTTCATAATACCGATGCCATTTAAGTCTGTCAGCTGCAGAACGTTCTTCCTTGGAATGATATATCCGCTTCCGGGGCATAGTACAATCTGACGAAGGAAACAGAAGAAAGGTGGTACTAAATCACATTTCAAATCTGGACCAAATAGCAGCCACGGTTCCACTTTTTCATTTGGAAAGATCTCAACGTAAGATTCAAATGGCAGGCTTAGAATGTAAGTAGAACATTGTTTATTAAGTTTTCTAAGCAAAATCTATAGAGAGGACCGCTACGGGAGGGTTTTAACATCATAGGGGACTTAGCCTAAATATAGT
>QLOY01003982.1:0-15488 GCA_003313965.1 Megacollybia marginata
CATGCATGTATACGGTCCGATAAATAATAGATGAATCAGAAATGAAAACTAGAAAGGGATCTCCAAGGGTGGTTGCTATATGCTGCACCACCTACCCCTATTTTTGATATATGGCTGTACCCGGGCATAGCGGTTCTAGCAATGCATCCACATGGATCTGCATTTCAGGTACTGCTTTGAAAAAAACTGGCGTATCATCTCCCCCAAACTAATAACATTGACTGTCCTCAGTCATTCTAGTTGTATAGCACTGTTTCGAACTGTGATCTAGACTTAGATCCACAATTATCAACACTTATTTTGATTCCCTCCAGCCAACACATGGACCCACAAAGTCTTTCGACTTCTAGACACCATTCCTCACTAAGTCCGAGCACTAAAGCTTTCAAATTTCTACTTTCAGACATGTTTAACCGAAAATGATCGCATTCGGCAATGGCCAAGGTCTATTTTAAGTAAGTCCTCCTGATCGGGACTTCAATGCCATTAGACACCGCTTCTTAAATTAAAACATGAGTCGCGAGAAGCAACCCCTGGGTGTCAAAATTTGAAACCGTCCCCAATATCTGGGTGGTAAGTCAAAATGGGATATCTCCCATTCTTTCTTTCCGTCTACCATGTTGACCGACGACGACGACGTCGCTGAAAGGGAACCTGACCATGCGATGACGGAAAAGGCGAGCCGACTACGCTACAGAGGAAACGAGACTACCTAAGCGAAGGAGGCGAGGTAACTAAACCACAACCCAAAACCCAACACTCAAAATAGTACTTCTCCTAAGTACCGCCCTGACGCTTCTTCTAAGTAACAGAGATGTTATATCCCCTTGTAAGTACATGAGTGGTATAACTAAACGAGAACGATCAGAAAGTCGCTTGTTTAGGGCAGACTTCAACCAAATGGGCTTCGGATTGACTCGGACGAACTGTACGTTCTGCGGGAGACTGTCAGATGAGTCCTAAGTGTTGCGGGCGAGACTTCGACTTAGAAGATCTCAAGGATCACTGTGCGAAACAATGAAGGAGGGTGTTCGTTAGAATGAGTGGAGACTCCGTTAAGAAGTACTCAGATGCCGGAGTGCGAGACTGCGGGCTTAGATGCCGGTGTAGTTAAACAGCGGACTTAGGTGCGCTTAGGAGAATGACTCCTTAGTGCGGGTGGCGGCAAGTGCGGAGGGACTGTTCTGGCTGTTAAGCAGTACTAAGTTCGATGGCAACAAGTGCGGCCTTGAGGATACGGGAGCGGATGAGGTACTAAGTCAGTGGCTCGCATGCAAGTTTACTTTGATGACTACTGGAACTGTTCTGGCCCTTAGGCGGTACTGGGTTCGCTTAACTTCAAGTTGACGATGTCCTAAGTGATAACGCTGGGACACTCCACGATGCAGACATTCCCTACACGGTACTAGTGAGTCTTAGACACAGCAATTTCTCGTGTGATTAGATGCTATGTAGTCTGGTGGTTCAAAATGCAAGGTAGTATATACCTGCGAAATACACGCTGTTCTGTCTTCGTCTGTATTCTGTTTTTCTTCCTTATTTCCTCCCAGTTTTATACTCCCTAATTCCTTCTAGAACCTTCTAAGCACCTGACTAGTATGCGTTGTCGAAGGAGATTGTGTTCCTAGGCGGAACGAAGGGGAAGATGGTCGGGCTTGAGATGGGGCTGTGAGGTTAGAAGAAGGAATGTCGGGTTTCAGGGATTGTTGGGCTCTAGTCATAGCTGAAACAGTTAGTTAAATATGAGTCTTACTTATTCTAGTCGTGGCCCAACGAAACCTCTTCGAATGGGCTTGCTCTAGCTCTGACTTGCTCGGTGCTCAAAATCAAAAGGGGACTTATTATGTAATAGATACAAATATGGTATCTAAGTTGTATGTAGATTGTCTTTCAATAAAATTGAACCTTCCTGCACCTCAGGATCTTGTATCGGCTTACCACCAGTCTAAACCACATCGCTTCAAGGTTGGCCAAGCCTTGATACACTTGCTCAAGGTGTAGTGCAGATGATCAGGTGGAGCGGATACTCGAGTCCTTTGGATTCGGTTGGTGGAGTAGGTAATGAAAGCAAATGATAATATAATAGGGAGTACCAATGAACTTGTATCAAAGGCTTGGATAGAGTAGTGAAATGGATAATTGGGTATCAGATTGAAGTAGTGCTGCTAGAGTTGAAATGTTCAATATCTGAGAATGGTCAATATCAAGACACTAAAACAAATGCTAGTGATGAAACCACACTAATGGAGGGTGGCGACGAGTGAGTCCCACCACCCTTCCACAGCGTATGTGCCATTCTGATTCCTCATCCTTTTACTGCCGCAGGAGTGCCATGCCGTAGGGATGTGTCAAACTGGTCCAGTAATCTCGGCATGACACGTTGATCCTGCCTTTAAGCGACGGCTGTGTATTGCCGATGTCGTATTCGTGCACCTAAGACAACTTTAGTTAGTAGGCAGTTTTATTGTGCTCCTTCTGACGAGACACCTCTATCAGATGGTCTGCCAGTATGCTCTTAGAAAGCCCCTGGTAGTAAGTCTTACCGTCAGGGCTTCCTTGACTCTCTTCCCAGGAGGTGTTGTTACACTGTTGGCATATTGCCCGATCGATCATTTCCTAAGCAAACCCATCAGCTTAAGACATTCCCGATCTCGTTCTAAGAGATATGACTTCGACACTGGAAGCCAGCTATTTAGTTCTGTAGACTTTCGACATGATGTAGATTGCGGTCAAGGTGACGATGAGTGACTTAGATACAATTGACCGAGCCTTAGGCCCAGGCCAACTCGTCTTAAGTCTGATTTGACCACCCGCGGGAGTGATATACTCCGCGATCGACGCCACATGCCTCTTATGACATGGGGTACCCTCTAACCTATAGGCTAGTCTCTAAGAGGGTCTTCCTCTTGATTAGGAGATGCCTGGAATTCGCCTTAGGAGGCGTTTCGAAAGATTTCCAGCCTTTGCCAACTAGCGGTCTTATCATCGCATCCCCCTCCAAACCTCAAGGCTCACCACTAACTTCGTTCTTCAGTCGGGGCTGTACAATATCTTTGAGACTTCCGCTCCCAAAACCTATCACAACCATTCCGCATCCTGCAACTCCTGCAGATGTCACTTTTCCAATGTCACCTTCATCACCACTGTATGAAGGTCCGAAGCCCATTGCTCCAAGTTCAGAGCAAGTCTGGGTAAGTTTCTATTATTCAAGTGTTCGAGTTTCAACACTTATGCTTGTCTTTTTAAGGTTCTTGTTGCTTCTGAAGAGCCTGTCAATGTTTCTGACGGCTTCGAACCTGATACCACGGTGGTGCTCCCACCAATTCCTTCGTTAATACCAGCAGTAAGTCTTGACTTTCCTAGTATTTTACTTTTATACTAAATTTCTCGTGTTTCTTTTACTAGACGACACGACACCTCCTCCATCTAACAAATGTTCCACAGCACGACCACTCTCCAAGCAGGTTGCTCCAGTCGACCCTCCTGTCAACACCGAAAAACATCCGCTTCCAAAGTTGTCTTCAAAAACCGCTTTCTTAATTCCTCCCATCGACACAATTTCTACACCCAAGTCTTTGCCACCTTCAATTCCTATTCTTCGAACTTACAGGTCGAAAAGTTCAGGCGCGGGGACTTCGAACATTCCAGTCCCTGCTCGACGCAACCGTCATACCCAATTCGAACCCCGTGCTGCATCTGAAGAGCATTGATATCCTCGCGCTCAACCAATGGTGGCTTTAACGTTTGCCCAATGTCAAGCCCGCGCTTCCAAGAAGCGAAAAGTCGAAGGAAGTGGGTCAGAGTACGACCCCAGAGAACAGAGTACGACCCCAGAGAAGATGGTCGGGAGAGTAAACGATCGCACATGGAAACCTCTCGCAAGGTGAGCGATAGTGACAAGAAAGCGGCTGGTTCTCCCACTGAAGAGGGATCCATTGTCGGTTCTGTTGAAACCGAAACCATCTTGCCTGCTCACTTTCCCTCTCAAACTCTCGACCTCCCGCCTCAAGTCTATGGTGGGCGTTTCATCAATCGAGTCAACGACCACTTTATGATGAAGCGGGAACTGCCTTTTATGCGCGAAGTCGACTTCGCATCCCATCTTCACCAACTTGACGACTACAGTCCCCTCATCAAGGTCAATTCAAGACTCATTCACAAGTCTCATCGTCGCCTTCAAAACTTCGCTGGGTTCCTCTGTGGTAGCTGCTCTCAAATGGGCCACAACGTGTGCAATGACAACGGCTTCGGGTTGCTCTGCGAGGGTTGTCTGACAGGTCACAAACCATGCTCCAAAAGCATGAACTTCGGCCACCTCCTCGACAGTCTTGAGCAAATTGAAGCTACCGGGGGCCTTTCTTGTCACGGTAAGTGATTTCTTTTTATCCTAGCTATACTAGATTTAACTTTCTTTGTAGAAATCCACGAGGACATCCTTGCTTTCCATCATCAACTTTTGAAAACCCAATCCCTCATTGAAATCTCGAATCGCTCCCTCGAATTCCTTCAGTTCACCGGCTCTCGACTTTTCGGGAAAATGTCAAAGTTGTATCAAGTCGCCAGTTCTCAAGGTTTGCAATTCCACTTTGGCAACAACCCAGACTTCCTCGAGCTCTTCGAGGTGTTCAATACCTCGATGAAGGACTTCTTTCCAGAGCCGTTTCCTTTAAATCTGCCCGCTCCTTCTTCACCGGAGCTCAATCTTGAACGTTCCCCATCTCCGCAACCAATCGCTGGTCCCTCAACCCTTCCTGAGGTTATCATTAAACCTGTGCAGGCTCCAGTGCACTTGAAGTCAAAGGGTTGAAAATCAAAGGGTGGTCGGAAGTGACTTGGGGGCGGGGTTTCGTCAATACAGTGGGGAAGTCTAACTTCCCCAATTTATATTTCCATTTTTTTATATTATTGAATCATCGTCGAGTCCTAGGCATGGACTAATAAACTGCCTTATCTCTTGTATCTTTAAACTAGCTTCTAGAGTAGAACTAGTTTAATTCATTGTGTATTCCTAGTCAGTCTTGTAGAATACAAACTGATTTTCTTGATCTGTCTGAAGTTGGCGTGAAATTTGAACTAAGTCCAAAAAGCTTCCCACCACATTCCAATTCATTCGTTTCAAAGTCGACTAGGACCTTATAACGCGTTAACCATTAGTCTATTATGACTCTGATTATCTCTCGAGTTCAAACCCTCTTGTCTCGAATAGCTTCAAGTTCGAAACTTGTGAAACCAAAATTAAATTCCAGTCTCAGAGTCGAACTTATGACTTTAATTGATATAAAAAGTGCTCTTGTGTCATGTTTATGCTATCAAGCGGGCTACTGTTAAGCCACGACCCAGCTTAAAGCATTGTCACAATAGTCCTATTTGTTAGCAACTAGGGAAGAGCCCACCAATATACCTGCCAGCATCATCAGTACTCAACTCTAGACTTGTCATTTTCTTTTCGAGTATTTTCTGCTAAGCTAAAAGGTCTTTCCTATTTGGTTTGCTGAAGGATCGAACTTCTTATCTTGCAAAAAGTAGTGATGAGTTCACAGTTATACCCGGTGTAATCCAATTAGACTATCTCGAGTTATTATTCACCAACTCATCTCTTTACTAGAGGAGTATTTTCTTATACTAGAGACATTTTCAAGAGACCTTTCGGTCGCTCTACTAGTTTTCTCTATTTTCTCCTTAAGGTCATGCGCGCGATCTCTGAACGCGATCACAAGGTTTCAGTAAGCACCTTGTGGGTCCTCACTTAAATCTTGTGCACTGCATGTGAATTTTCACAGCACATCGATCGATCTTATCCATCATCTAGACATCTGAGGGTGATCCGTGTAGAGTTGTCAACTCTAGAACACTCTCCTGAGCTTTCTAATGCATAAAAAATACTTGAAACGCGAAAATTTTCATGTCTGATTGTCTGCTTATCACGTGCTCAGCCTCTCCCCCAAACTAACTAATCACAACCGTCCCCAGTTGGTAGTATTGCCAAGAAGAAGCTTCTAAGCAGATCATATGCTGTTCGAGAGGGCTGTAAAACCCATCTCCAAACACCAAAACACTCTAGTATTAAACTCGTACTTCGAAATTAACTCTCGAATCAAAAATATGGCACCAGCCACACCCAACAAAGTCAACATTCCTCCTGAAGTCGTGTCATACATGACTGCGATCCAACTGCCTATGTATCTCTTGAAACAAGGCCTGGAGAAGAACGCAGCGGGTGGACCTCTTCCTACAGAAGAGTGGTCTACCTTTGAAAAGGTGGTTAATCCTTTCTTGGTATGTTTTCATCTTTTCTAGAGTTGATTTCGTTACTCAAATCTTGCTCTAGGATACTGCCAAACAAGCTTCGATGAAAGTTCGGATCTCCGATCCCATCATCAAGGTCGTTATGAAAGTGAACAGGGTCATCGAAACCTACTCCACGGCTGCTGGAATCGCTTTTCCTAAGCAATACCGCGCTTTCTATTTTCAATTCCTCAAGCCTTATCGAGAACGCGTTCCCGTAAGTATTAACACTTTCCTAGTTGAGATCGCTTACTCATCACACCCTTATTTAGATCTCTAGGGCTACTATCGAGGATGATGAAGAAGACGAAGTCGAGATAGTTGTAAGTCTTTCCTAGAAAACTTTATTCTAGCATAAACGCTGACCCATAAAATCCAGGCCAATCCTCCCAATAATGCGATGGATGTTGATGATGACAACGCCGCCAACGCCGCCAAAACCAGGAGTTCCGAGAGTTCGGTTCCTTCTAACTCTTTGGTTCCAAGTCTTGTCTCTTTGGATCAGGCAGTCCCCACCGAGCCTCACGCCCACGCAGGTTTGCACTTTCATAAAGATAAGAACAACTCATTGACCCAAAAAGTATGTATCTTCTGTGGTCAACTAAACCATAGTTACCACTGCTGTGACAGGAATCCGGTCAACGAGGCCAGGTACTGTACATGCATTATCGAGACGTGCCCGGCATGCTAATTAGCTCTCGCCAATACTTGCAGGCTCTCTCAACCATCGACAAGGCAAACACTGATTCTGCAAATCCGCCGAAGAGAACGTTCACCCACACCTTTTCCTCAAGCGCGGCCGCAATTGAAGGTACAGCACCTTCTTTCCTTTTCTAGAATCTTCTCTGATCCTATTTGTCTTTTCTAGCATCGCAAGCGGAACTCACTAATGAGGTCTTTGTCAAACATCTTCAGTGGGCTGAGGATGTAGTCAAGGATTATAGTGTTCTTGACGAGGCGGGTCATCAGACTTGCATTCAAGAATCCTGGTCTACTCTCGCAACCACAGCAACTCGTATTGGCTATCTTCTCAATCACTTCACAGCTCTCAAGACTCTTCACACCAATATTCTTCAAGATTTCCGAAAGGCTTGTACCGAGCTGGTGCCTGGCAATGTTCCCACTGTCAAGTTGCCTAATCTGGTCCAAGAAGTCGAGTCTTCCCAAACTTCGGAAACTCTTTCCGTTTAAACTCCACTTTTTACCCTTTTTAGTCTCGTTTAACTTCTCTAGACCACAGACGCATTGTTCTCAGTCTATCCTGTCATTCATCTAGATCTTCATCTTCGATACTCTCATTAATCTCGTTATTCTCATCATCACCGTTGTCTTCGTCAGAGGTAGCACTTTGTTCCTCGGTATTTAACTTTAGTCTTACACCTTCGAATGCATAATCGTGTTGATCCTCATCCAGTGGTTCTCTTGAGTCTAACAATCTTTCTAGAGTTTTCTCAGATACATCCACAAAGTCATGAATATTATCTGGTAACTTAATTTTCTTTCTAGGGAAGTAAGGAATGACACGGAACTGCGCCACTTTGCGATCCATGATCGTCCCATCTAACTCCGCTAATATATATGATCCTCCAGTAGATCTAGAGACAACTACAAGAGGTCCCAAGTACCTTTTGTACATCTTTCGATCCAAATGATCTTTAATTGCTGAATTTTGAATCAAAACTAAGTCTCCTCTTTTGAAAACATAGTCTTTTATATTTTTCCATATACTTCAAGAGTCTAGAACGCTTTTCCATCGTTACCCTTGATCGCATTTCCGCTACATGCTGCTGATGTTTTGCAAGCACCTTCACATGCAGTCCTAAAAGTTCTGCTGTAGTCAAAGGTCCTTCAGGCGGGTCTGTGAGCCATGTCGCTTCAACTAGATCCAACAGTATTAAAGGATGAGCGCCTGTTACCATAAAATATGATGAACAGCCTTGACTTTTCTTGATAGTGATACGATCTGCCCAAACGACAGGATATAAGAACCAATACCACTTAGACAAATTGCCTCCTGTTGCCTTATGCAACATCTGATGAATATCCCAATGATACTTTTCTACTTTCCCATTTGCTTGTGAGTTATACGCAGAAATCTTGATGCCTCGGACACCATATTTCTTTTCTAGCCAATCTAGTGCTGCAGCAAACTGTCCAGCATTGTCTGTAACAAATACTTCAACAGTCCCCCATCTACACTGGATATCTTCGAAGATCCAACAAGCAACAGCTTTCGCGTTATCCGATGGAACGGCTCTAGCCTCAGGCCAATTGGTAAGAGCACATCTAGCATGCATGATCATCCCACGACCATTAGATTTAGGGGTCGTATGCATTGTATCGATATGGCAGACTTGGAATATGGACGGAGTGTAAGTTAAAGTTGGTGGAATCCTTATCATTAACTTCTGTCTTTTCTGACAAATATGACAAGTTTTCACAAACCAATCCACATCTTGTTCAAACTCAGGCCACCAGAATCTTTGCTCTATCAAAGCCTTGGTTGCAAACAGCCCTCTATGTCCTAGACTATCATGTGATGCCACTAGAATATACATTCTGTGTTGCAGATCGACTACTGGTTGATGCATCAAGTGCTGACTTACTTTGTAAAGTCTTCCATCTTTCAAGAAGAATTGTCTTGCATATCTAACAAAATGCTTATATTCTTTATCATTATTCCTTCTGGTCTTTCCAGTGGATTTGCTAACCACTGTTTAACTCGGATAAGTCTTTCATCTGCTCTGATTCCAGCTCTAGTCCTCTGATTCAATGGATAGACCGCTTTATCTTCCATCTTATCTTTATCTAGATAAGGAACATTGGGCAAAAGCAACTCTACGAACACAGAGGCTGTATCTTCTTTCATGCCATTCATAACATAGACATCTTTGACTTGTTGTCTCCCCTTCTGAAGTAGCATATCATCCTCTAGTTGTACTTGTGCACATTCTAGTTTAATATTTCGATGAGAGTCGGCTATGCCAAGCATATATCCTCCTCTATTATCTATTACATCGGCAAAAGTCCTAATGTCATAAGGCTCTTCCGTGGTATTTTCTTCTAGATCAAGATCAGGTGGACCACCAGGTTCATCTTCAAACTCCTCAGAATTTGCAAATGGAGGGTCTCGAGGAAACGGATCTCTTCTAGATAAACCATCGGGACCAAAAGTCTTCCCCTTTTTATGTCTTAGAGTGAAATGGAACATTAAGACTTTCTCAATCCAGCGATTAATGGTGGTGTTCGGTGCATAATCGGGATTCTTTAACATCCCAAAGATGTATGAAGCATCAGTCTCAACTACGAGTTGTCGACATCCAATTAACCAATATCGCATTTCTTCGAGAGCTCTTATAAGTCCAAACAACTCTTGTTTTGGTTGCGAGAATCTAGCTTCTCTCTCGTTAAGAGTGATCGACTCAAATCTCGCAAAGTATTTCTTTTTCTTATCTTCTGGGTCTTCTTGATAGATATAGAACCCAATTGCTTTCCAAGAGGTATCAACGGCCAAAACAACAGGTGCAGGAGAATCATAGTCTATTGCGTGCAATGCCGGCGATGCTACTAGAGCATCTTTCAATGTTTGCATCGCAATTCGCTGTTCATCACCCCAATCAAACTTAATCCCTTTTCTAGTGAGCCTATGCAATGGTTCTGCTATTCTAGAGAAGTCCTTTATGAAAACGCGGCACAAGCCACAGGTTCCAAGAAAAGCCTTAACTCCAGTAACATCCGCGCAATCTCCCCAATCTAGAATAGTTCTAGCATGTTTAACTTCTGGTTTTCGTCCTTCATAAGTGCATTGATGACCAACTACTACGAACTTGGCTGCACAGAGGATAGATTTCTTTCCTGAGAATGTCCCTCCAGTGTACTTTACTTGCTGCAGAACTCGATTGACATTTTGCATGTGTTCCCACACAAAACGACGAATTCCTGAATTCTCCGGTATAGTTTCATATCCTCCCCCTTCTAGTTCATACCTAGTCTTAGGCCCTTTAATTGGTACATCATCGATGTAAGGTCTAGTTACATGTGGCACTTCATCTTGCAAGATGTATGTCACATCATCGTGGAATATAGGCACAGAATTAGTCCAACCCATAGGTAATGTTACTAGTCTCAAAGCACCATAAGGAGTTTGAAAGGTTGTCAAATCCCTAGAACTAGGCGACAATGTCCGTTCATCGTAACCTACGTATAGATCACAATTCCTCCACAAGAGTATCCCAAGAATTGTTCCGCAAGTTCCTCCGTTGCCGGGGGTAATCCCAAATGGGCAATAGTTACCACATTTAGAGGTTCTAAGCTATGCACAATTCTTAAACTCTTTCCATCTTTCTTGACCACACAAAACCATCTAGATCTGTATGATGAGTTTGAAGGTTCATAGGTGCCAGTGTCAATCTTAATTTTAATCATCTTGCATACCTCATCATAGATACCAGGTGGAATCGGTATGTTCTTCAATACCCAAGGAGTATGCTCCTTGACTGCCATTTCCACAGGTGGGAAGTACTTTTCCTTGAAAGTTCCTTTCTCAGAGTCATCCCAAGCAAATGCTTCATTTTGATCTGCTATCACACTGTGTAGCAAGTTTCTTTCTTCAGGCCAGAGGAAATCACCATCATGCGACTCATCCATCTTTTCTTTCCTTTCTAGAGTATATCTTCCTTTCGGTTGAAACTCCAGAGGATTCGGATTTAATAGAGGCATTCCTTCTAGAGGATCTCTGGTAATATTTCTCTCTATTCTGAACTTTTCTGGAGTCGATCCTAGAATTGGCTTCACTTTCTGATCTACAGGTTTATACTTCTTTCCTGCAAAGACGGCTTCAGTTTTCCAGGCCACATCTGCGAGTTGTCTTTCTCTAGAGATGGCCGATCCAACTACTTTGCCATCTTCAAACTTATTTTGCTCGACTAGATAACTCAAAATGTCTTCCTTTCTAGGAATAAGCATTTCATTACTAGTTGAGTCTTTCCACTTTTCTGCTTTTCGAGACTTCTGTTTAGCCTCATTTTGCATCGATTTTGTTGCTAGATGTAAAACATCTAATTTCTCAGACTTTGGAACTCCCACTACTTCACTCAAACGCACTTCTAGAGTATGCAATTCTTGATCTGTGTAAGATTTTGTTTCTAGACCAGCCGACAAATATGTCGAGATAACTTCTTCACTTGTAAATTTATTTTTATTTTCTTCTGGGAACTTGTATCCCACAACTATCAGTTTTCCATCCTTGTCTGACTCAAGGATTAACGCTAACTCTCCTTGGTCTGTTACCAACTCATCGATCAGCGAAAACCCTCAGAGGTTTGAGCCTTAACATCCGGGCCCTTGCCTCTTTCAAATGTAGGAATAGTTGATCTCTTTCCTGTATTCGGATCTGTAATCGTAATTAACATGCCTCCATCAGGCAATGTCTCTGATACAGTTTTCGTTAGAACGTTGAACAGTCACCCTAATAGTACTTCATATGCAGGATTATTAATCACATATACCTGCAGGTACACTGTCACTTCTCCTAGTTGAAAAGAAACATTTCTAGCGAGACCTTCACTAAGTTCTACTTGTCCATTTGCACTTTGCATTTTAATTCTGAAATCTGGGTTCCAGGCTACTCCTAGTTGAACAGCCACAGCCTTCACCATCGCAACAATCTGCGAACCCATATTGTTTATACACTCTCTTTTCGAATGTCCATTGATAATCGGCCATAACGCTCGCAAAGCCTCAGAGTCTTTTGATACAATTACTTTCCCTTGCTCTTCCGGCGGCAAGGCTTCTAGTAATTGAGTGACTGGATCCGATACGACTAGAGTGCCAATCGGAAGACCATTGTCTGCCACTACATTCACAGAAACAACAGGAGCTGGAAATTCTCAGTACTCATGAATTTCACTGGACTTGACAGTGAGATCTTCACTATCAGAATCCGAGAGATACATGTCATCGCCTAACTCTCGAGCCAGGTTAACATCGAATATCTCTTTTTGAGGTAATCTTCTTCGAGCAAAATCACTCCGAATAGTCTCTTGGAGAGCCGGGGAAATCCCTGCTAACTCTTCTAGACTAATTGTCACAGGTTGTTTTAGTACATTCTTGGCTACTTTATTAACTGAGGTCCTCCCTTCAACTGGCGCTTGCCTTCTGAAGTTCGGTTCACTTCTAGTTACATTTTCTTTCCCTTGCGGCTCTTGAAAACGAACACAATGTTCCCTGTCACGTTGTACATCTTGAGCCGAAGTACCCATTACCGCGGGTATGTCCATAAATGGCAACTCTTGCTCATTTTATTCTTGCGGTTGCTGAGCTTTCGCCCTCAACGTGTTTCATCTCCATTCTGGAACTTGTTCGTCTGGCACTTCTTCAATTCTAGTTCTAGTGTTTTCTGAATTTCTTTGACCTCTGACATTCCTATCTGTACTTCCTTGTTTATTTGATTGTGATCCACCAGTTCTAGTTTCACTCTCCAGGCCCTTTGGTACCTGATTCTCCCTGGACTTAGATAAATCAGAGTGACCCTTCCTTGAGTTATCTAGAAATTTTGGTTGTCACTGGAGGAATTTTCTTGTCCATAATTATTCCTCCTAGTTTGAACCAAACTCTGCAAATCTTCCCAAGTGATTCCAGCCTGAGTAATCAAACTCGCCAGATCAGCTTTTGGATTTGACGGCGCAGTTTCTTTTGCTGGCGCAATTCCAAAATTGAAAGACTGAGTCGTTGCAGGCTCAGGTTCCGAGTCTTGCATAAACTCATAAATCTCGAGTACATTGGCCTCCGCTTGTCACTTGTCTAGAGAACCCCAATACTCTTCGATCCTGATTTTCGGAATTCTAGGACCATTGCCAGGTACATACAGCAATTTGTGTCCTTCAGGAAGTCGAAACCTCCCGTTTTCAATCACAATCCAACCTAATCAGATATGTCTTTTCCTATGCTCGCAGTCATCCTGCATGTGTCCAACTTCTCCACAATAGAAGCAATTTCCTTTCAGAATCATCCCGTTGAACGAAGGTTGAGCAGGGGCTGGTCTCGGCACATAAGGCTGCTCATCTCGTTTTAACAACTGAATTCTACTCTGTTCTAAGCTTCCAGTAAGTCTAGACATCATGTCTTGATTCGCTTTAAGCATTTGCGAAGCCCAAGTCTTCATTTCATCTTTTCTAGCAGTTTCTCTCTTCTCTGCTAATACCATCTGATCTTTCAATGCAGCTAACATCTCTTCTACAGCTTCATTATCTGTTTCTTGCTTCACGGGCCTATCGCGAGTTCGTGCCAAATGAGCTCTAGAACTATAAGTCCCTCCATTGTTCTGCACTTCCATCGCAATTGCCTTTGCTTTGTCCAATACATCTTCGATCTCGTATTCGATTCTTTGTCTTTTATATCTAGCGGTCTTCGATTGAGACGCTGGCACATTGTTAGGAGCGTTCTGGGCTCTGCTCTCCAACTGATCTAGACGCAACTTCTGAGCATCAAGTGCATCTTTGATCTGCTTCATACTACCCAATCTAACCATAATCGCTTCTCGATAACTCGCTTCTAGAGTTGAAAGGAACTCTTGAACAAGCTCTCGACTTGTCATTTTGTTTTCTTTTCACAGCTGCATCCCCGCAGCTCAATATCCTCTAATGAAATCCATGACTCTTGCACCTTCACTGACTCCAATTCCTCTATATCTCGAACATAATCCTTGTAGCTTCTGAAAAGCTCCCATACTACGATCTCTAGTCTCCAAATAACTATCCAAAATCTCGTCCTTGAAGTCCTTGAAAGAGAACTCATCCGCAAACGTCTCTAGTCCTCGCCATTCATCTTCAACAGTAGGCATCGCATATCTAACTAGATATTCCTTTTGCTGTTTTTTGTCTGTGATAGAACAAGTTTTGAACAGTTGTTCAACTGCATCAATAAATCTCGGAAGCAAATCCGGACTTCTTCCATCGAACGCCTTTGGAGCATCCTTGGAATCGGGCAACCGCATCTGCTTTGTAGACATCTTTGCTTTTTGTGACGAATAAAAATTCAAAAGTGATTGTAAATCGACTTGTTTTTGTTTTGCTGAGTGCAATTCTGAATGTCTTCTCGGACGTTGCGAGTTCGAACCTAATATGTGTTGTCCCTTGAGTAACTTTTGTCTAAGTTCCTCTGGAAGCTCTTCTCCAAAATGAAATTCATACGGTAACGGAGGTGGTTCAAAAACAGAAGGTGACGACCCTCTAGAGTTAGGTTTGCTTGGATTTTCGTCTCTCGACGATGGTGTAGGTGATAGTGGTGGTGGAGGTAAAGGTTCCTCCTGAGCACGATTCAAATTCAATGTTCCTACCACCTGTTCGCAGTCTAACGAGTCTTCTAGATTTCTCTGAGCTGATTTCTTCTTAGACGCAGCTACTCTTTGATCTTTTCGCTGTTTTGGATGAAGAGGATCTGTGCTAGAGTTGTCTTTCTTTTTCGAAGATTCATTTCCAAACGGAAAGATAGGAGCTACTCCTCCTGATGTGCTTCTTGTAGTACGAGTTGTACTTTTTAGTTTCTCTGACGCTTTTGGCTTTGGAGCAATGATGAAGTTTTACTATTCTGTTCGAACCCGAGTCTCTTTTGAGTCTAATTTCAATACAATACCAAACACACGAAATCTGTTTTCGACACTTTCTTTTTATAAGAGCCTCACTGGGGCAGCCAGATGATAGGGACACTCGGGGTGGCGGTGCACTCGAGCAGAACTGTCAATGCAAAGTCTAGGGAGGGAGCTGCGATCTAAGGCGTCAAAACGAAGCCTCTAAACCACAAAACACACCACAAACAACACACACTAGTTGTCTTTTAATGTCCCGGGGGGGGTGAGTTTTAGCTCTTTGTTATTCTAGAGAAGTGTCTCAAGCAGGGGTAATGCTTCAGAACTTTGTCTATTTCAGACTAGTATAAGTTTTCAGACTTCTAGAGAAGTTGTCTAACTTCTAGAAACAGCGGATGATGATATCCAACACAAAACAATGCACCAACAAGTGCAAAACCAACTTTAAAACTCAAAATCCAAAACCAAAACTCAAAATCACAGCTTGTAAACCCAAAAACTCAAATCACAACACGTCAATCTCACACTAGAGATGAACCAAACAAAATCCAATCATTTAACACCAAGCCAAATACAAATCGTAGGCAAGGGGCGGTTATCTAGTGGTACTACAAGTCCT
>QLOY01003985.1:0-23218 GCA_003313965.1 Megacollybia marginata
GCCCAAAATAGATTGGCCATGTCCTGCCGTGTTCTTGCCATGATGCCGGATGCCTGCCAGGCCTGCCAACAATCAACATTTGGGTGGTGCGATAGCCCTGCCAAATTTATCCGGATTCTATGCAAAATAGGTATGATAAGTTATCATATATCTATGCATAGATCCTACAGTATCAGGTGGGATTTGAGGTCCAATATATTGGTAGATCTAGTAAGAGTATTTTACCAGTAGATCAATCAAGAAATGAAAGCAGATGCCTAGCCTGAGTATTATAAAAGTTGTGAAAGTGACGTCCATTTTCACACTTTTTCATTTCTTGATGGATCTGCTGATAAATATTCTCAGTAAACATACCAACATGGTGGCCCTCAAATCTTGAATATTGAAGCTATCAAAGGCTTGGATGGTCTGCCAGAGGTCTATAAAGTCGGAACACCCATCCAAGTATGCAGAGTGATAGCTAGGTTGACCTGGGCCTGAAACTGAGATATGTCCAAAACCTATAGACTGATACTGTATTGACTGATATTCATTATCTATATGCATTCTGTTACGAACAGAATTTATCCATTAGTTTCATTTTCATTTTCATTTTGTATTCATTTTCCATCTTATTTTCACTATATCTCAGCTTATTCCTATCTCCTATCTTCTATTTCCACATTGTCTTCATTTAGTCAGTCTTTCTCATCATTTCATATCTATCTCTCTCTCTATCTCCATTAGTAGTACCTATCCATTGTCTTGGTTCTCTTATCTTTCAAGCTTACCTTTCTAGTTCCGGCTTCTTTTCATATATCATTCATGTTCCAGCCATTCCTATTGTCTTCTCTTATGCTCCGTCCATATCTATTAGTCAGGATGCTTATCTATAGCTGTGTATATAAGTAGGGGTACTATTGATGTATTCCCTTAGTCTTGATATTAGTCTTTTCTCCCACTTCTACCACTCAGAGTATCCTCTAAGTGCAAGATCTTTTCAAATATCGTCCTGGAGGTGTGCTAGGTTCATGATGGAGTCCCCAAAGGCAGCAGGTTATATTATGTAAGATGTGGTTCTAGTGGATGCCTGATACATTCAATACATATATATAGGGTTGGTCTATAGGTGTTTAGGGCTGGTCCATACAAGTATACAGGGTGTATGTGTCTATTTTTATTTTCATTGCCGGCTTTTCAAAAATAAAATGCAAATTGTGCAAGAACAAGAGCATGTATGCCAAAATGAATACCACCATGAGAATCACATTGAAATTCTGCACCTGTCCATATAAAAAAGTCAAAAGTTCCCACGGTCACAGCTTGCCTAATCTGGGCATATGCCATGGTCTATCTTTGATGGTTGTATTATCTGTATCTGACCAGAAACGGAAGTCAAAAGTTCCCATAGTCCATGGCTTGCCTAATCTAGGCATGTCTGCTCTAATGATTCCAAATGAGCACTACCATTAGATTCACATCAAAATTCTGTATCTAACCATAAAAGGAAGTCAAAAGTTCCCACGGTCCATGGCTTGCCTAATCTGGGCATATGCCATTGTCTATCCTTGATGGGTTCTATTATTGCTGTTTTTATTATTATCCAAAAAGTGTTTTTTATTTCTATTTCTAGTTTTTTTAAATAGATTTTATTAAAAATAGACTTGCCGCTCTTGCCATGATGCCGGAGGCCTGCCAGAAGTGATCCGAGCCCATATTTAAGCCCTGCGATAAGCCTGCCAAATTTATTGCAAATCTATGCAAAAGGGGGACAATAACTTATCATAATCTATGGATAGATCTTACTGAACCAGCTGCAAATCCGGAATATTGAAGCCCTCAAAAGCTTGGATGGTCTGCCAGAGGTCTATCAAGTTGGAACAAGTGTGCCTACAGTATTATAAAAGTTGTGAAAGTGATTGACCTGGACATCCATTTTCACACTTTTTCATTTCTTGATGGATCTGCTGATAAATATTCTCAGTAAATGTACCAACATATCTTGAATGTCGAAGCCATCAAAGGCTTGGATGGTCTGCCAGAGGTCTATAAAGTCGGAACACCCATCCAAGTATGCATAGTGATAGCTAGGTTGATCTGGGCCTGAAACTGAGATATGTCCAAAACCTATAGACTGATACTGTATTGACTGAGATTCATTATCTATATGCATTCAATACACATATATAGGGTTGGTCTATAGGTGTTTAGGGCTGGTCCATACAAGTATACAGGGTGTATGTGTCTATTTTTATTTTCATTGCCGGCTTTTCAAAAATAAAATGCAAATTGTGCAAGAACAAGAGCATGTATGCCAAAATGAATACCACCATGAGAACCACATTGAAATTCTGCACCTGTCCATATAAAAAAGTCAAAAGTTCCCACGGTCACAGCTTGCCTAATCTGGGCATATGCCATGGTCTCTTTAATGGTTATTAGTGGTTTTTAAGGGATTTGATTATTGTTTACTAAAAATAGATTTGCCATAATGCTTAGAATCTATTTTAAGCTAGTAAACTATTCAGCTTGCCTAATCTGGGCATGTCTGCTCTAATGGTTCCAAATGAGTACTACCATTAGACTCATATTGAAATTCTGTATCTAATCAGGAAAGAAAGTCAAAAGTTCCTATAGTCCATGGCTTCCCTAATCTAGGTATGTCTGCTCTAATGGTTCCAAATGAGCACTACCATTAGATTCACATCAAAATTCTGTATCTAACCATAAAAGGAAGTCAAAAGTTCCCATGGTCCATGGCTTGCCTAATTTAGGCATGTCTGCTCTAATGGTTCCAAATGAGCACCATTAGATTCACATTGAAATTTTGTATTTGACCATAAAAGGAAGTCAAAAGTTCTCATGGTCATGGCTTGCCTAATCTGGGCATATGCCATTGTCTATCCTTGATGGGTTCTATTATTGTTGTTTTTATTATTATCTAGCAAAACTGTGTTTAATGACTTCTATTTTTAGTTTTTTTAATGGATTTTATTAAAAATAGGCTTGCCGCTCTTGCCATGATGCCGGATGCTTGCCAGAAGCCTGCCAGAAGCGATCCGAGCCCATATTTAAGCCCTATGATAAGCCTGCCAAATTTATCATGAATTAATGCAAAAGGGGGATGACATCTTTTCAGTATTTTATACATAGATCTTACAGTATGGGGTGCGGTTTTCCATTCATCGCTGTCGGTGATCCGGACAAGATGGTATGTGTGCTTGAGATCGAGCTTGGTGTAATATCGGGCTTTGGCGGGAGTGTTAAGGAGATCCGCAACGAGCGGGATCGGATACCAGTTTTTCCAAGTGATGGTATTGAGTCCACGATAGTCGACGCATAGTCGGAGAGCTCTGCTTTTCTTTTTGACGAAGAATACAGGAGCTCCAGCGGGAGAGCGACTAGGTCAGATGAAGCCGTTCTTGAGGTTTTCATCAAGGAAGCTCCAGAGTGCATCGGTCTCACTCGGGCTTAGTTGGTAAACACAGCCAAAAGGTGGGGTTTTGCCATCTTCGATGTCAATCTTCAAATCATAAGGACGATGCGGAGGGAGTTTGTCAGCAAGTCCTTCAGAGAAGACATTGGCAAAATCATGGCACAGCCCTGGTTCATGACTATCAAGCAACCCAAAATGTTTACTAAAGTATCCTATATTAATTTGAATTAACACTCCATACAAAATTAAGTATATAAATCATAGACAAAAGGTGGACCAAATCNNNTTCTTTGATAGCCCGTCGGAAGGCAACGGCGTTGATTAGAGCGATATCAATAGGAGGCGGAGTAGGGTCGGAGGGATCGGGATGGTCCGGAAATGGTGGAATAGTACCCTGATCAGCAGCGCTATTAGGTACGGGAACCGGAAGGGAGCGGGACGGCTGTTCCGGGATGTCTGCGGGAGGTGCGGAGGAAGGGTGATGCATCGGAGGAACTTTCGGAGTGCTAGGATGGAAGTTTAGTGTACCCGCCTGCCAGTTAATCAATGGATTATGTTGCAGTAGGAAATCGTATCCCAAGACTATAGCACATGAAGAGTCCAGAAGTGTGACATAGAATTCTTTGTCAACCACCTCACCAGATGGGAATTGTATCGGAAATTGTACGGACCGAGTTAAAAAGGACGGAGAAGACCCATCAAGGAAACATAATTTTACAGGCGGTATCGGACGAGTAGGAATAGCATATTTATCAACAAACACGGAATCAATGAAACCGGCGGTAGAACCGGAATCTACAAGGCCCTTAAAGGACTCGGAAGAATTAACAACAAGTCGGGAAGAAAGTTTTACATATAAGCCGTTAGGCCGGGAGAGAGCAGCTGCGTTGAGAAAGACCTCGAGGATGGTAAACTCGGGCTCATCGCAGTCCCGGACGTTTACCGAGGTTCCAGGACTGCTCAAGCTTTTCCCTGAGTTTCCGGAGGTACTTCTGCAAGTCCGGATCCTTCGGGTGTCAGAAGGATCGCGAAATGCACGGACACCTCTTTTGCGAGTTTACAGTCTTTCCGCATGTGTCCTGTCTCACCACAGTAGAGACAAAGCCGGTTACGGACACGGCGCATGCGTTCTTGATCTGTAAGATGGTTATCGGAACCTACACCGGAAGGTCGGGAACGAGGCGGAGACGAAGCCGAGTTACTGGGTCTTGGCGGATTCGTGGCGGGTTGCTGAGTAGAAGACGGATTGGTTGCTGGACGTCGAGACGAAGAAGAGGAAGAACCTGAGGGATTAGATGAAGACGAGGATTGAGACTTAGCGGAATGTTGACGATCCCGGTCTTGCTCTTCTTTGTTAAGCCAATACTGCCCGTCAATTTCTTGCGCTGCGAATTTGAGATCCACCAAGGTCCGAGGTCGTCCGCCCGGGCGCTCCGTAAGTTTGGTTCGGAGCCGGGTCGGAAGACCGCGCCAGAACTGAAATCGTAAGGCATTATCGTCCCAACCTACCAGAGTAGCTGCAGCATTGAAATGCGTGATGTAGTTGGCGATAGGTTTTGAAAAGTCCATGACCAGATTGGTGATAGTATTCTCGGCGGAACCGACTGAATCGAAGGGGCCGAAATTGTCCGACAAGATCCGAATGAATTCGTGAAAGTTGTTACGCCACGCTGGAACGTGAGCGAAAGGATCTTGTAGGGCCGTGAAGATATCTGGAGCGAAAAAATCCTTGGCTACACCAGTTAGAAAAGACAGAGCGAAATTCACCTTCTTTTCATCCGTCGGGAAATCGTCGGGACGATCGGAAAGGTGCATTGCGATGTCGATGAGCCATGGTCGGAGTTTTTCGGGGTCAGTACCGGAGAAACTAGCTGGTTCTTTGAGACGAGATTTTGTCGAGGAAATGTGAGGACGATTAAGGAAAGCATTGAGACCTAGCATGGTGTTGTAGAAGGCCTGTTCCACGTTCGGCTGGTCCAGTAGAGGGTCATTACCGTTGTTATCGGGAGGAGGAGGAGGAGGAGGACCACCGCCACCACCGCCGCCACCGGGACCGCCTGGTCCTCCGCCACCACCGGGACCGTTGTCATCAGGATCATCTTCAGGATCTGGAGGAGGTCCTGTTGGGTCACCGTGAATCGAAGTGGGTGGAGTACCAGCGGGTGGAGGATCAGGAGCGGGATCACCGGATTCCGAAGCGGGGGGCAGAGGACCGATTGCCTGTCGACGTTGTCGAGAGAAATGCTGAGATATTGACTGGGCGGTCGACGATTTGGGTTCTGAAGATATTGATCGGCGGGCTGGGTCGTGATAAGTAGCGAAACTTGAAAAACCGTAGCTCGGACGTGGAGGAAGGAACTGAGTAAGACCTTGCAGAAGGATGGGGGATCTAGATATAGGTTGTTGGGAACGTCTAGGGGGTGTCGGGGGATCAGACATGGGTACGGAAGAACAGACGAAAAATACTGTTATGTCCCATGCAGAACGACACTGTCGCGAACACTATTCGGTGACGCGCTTCCGTAGCCTGTGTGCTGTAATTTCCGAGGGTCTCCGAACGTGTCCAAAGGGTTCCGACGGAGATCCGACGGGAACCGACATTACGGAGCCGGGTTGCCGAAGTTAAGATATCGGGAAGTTCGGGAAGTCGGAAAGGAAGGTCGGAGGGCGAACTGGAGAAGGTTGCACGAAGACAAGACTGGAAGACAACTAGATTTTTCGTCTGAGTTCTACCGACTACTGACGGACTATTTATACTACTAACGGAAGAACTCCGGAGTGTAAGCGAGGTCATGAGGTATACATGAGGTGGTAGATAATCAGAACGAGGTATCGGGTAAATACTAAGAACAATGAAATGAATAAAGAAGTAAAGAAATCACCAGTGTCCCAGCTCCGATTGTGGAGCGCCGTACCGAGTGAGTCCGAGGGTTTCCGATGGGTTCCGATGCCGGACCGTCGGGAACGTGAGGAGGATACCGACGTTGGCGTCGGGCGTCGGGATTGGATTGGCGCGGCGCGTAACAGTTCCACAGGACCTCAAAACAATGGAGCTGTCAGGTTCTGGCTTTTTCAAGGATGTGACAGCTGCACAGTTGACTGTCAACTTTGAAGCCAGCAGATGAAAGCAAGGAGCATTCAAGTATGCTTACTTCGGTACATGCTCTGTTCCTTTGGACAAATCATTGTCTATGGGTGATTCAATTTGTGTCAAGGTCTGTTATGAAGACCATCATGGCCAAGAAAAAGTCTGTCCCCCAAATGAACAAGTAAAGAAGCTACTTATGGAGCTTCGTTGCCTATCATGGGCAAGGGTGCTTGTTAACATGGTCTATTCATTTGTCGCTCAATTTGAGCCCCCCCCTATCGAAGTTTCCCAGATTCAGTGGTCTTGCAATCTCTCAGAACACAACGAGAGACAAGGGTCATGTTCTTCTGGTTGAACAGGAGATCAAAGGTAAGTTCTACAAGCTCCTTAGCAATGGAAGCGCCAAGATACTTCCTTTACCAACAGCTGAACTTGTTGATGCTGCTCAAGTGTGTGCATTTATGCAACATGTGCAGTACATTAAAACCAAGAAACTGGCTTTTGTATCCGACTTTCAAGGTAAGTAAAATGAATTTGGGACGTAACACATCTAAGACTTGCCCAGGGAACGGAAGACTGTTTACGGACCTCCAGATTTTAACTGATCCGTATGACCAAATCATTCTGTTTCATGAGCTAATCAATTCTGCAGAGAAATCGGTCAAAGTTTCACATCTGCAAACATACCCAAAGGCTTCTCGAGCTTCAAGACTGATCATATTTGCAACATACTGCAAAGCATTCAACCTTAGTTGTGACTGGGAAAACATACCATCATGGAAAGATCCGACTGTGCACCGTTCTTCAGTGACTTCAACTCCCGAGTCAACCTGTCACCAAGCAAAAAGCCTCTGAAATCATAGATCTTACTCAACTCGAGGAAGATCAAAGGGATAACAGTAGAGGCTGTTCTAGGGATGGCCCCCTGACTCACAGATTTCAATGGTCCAATATTCACAATTTGATCCAACCCAACTTGGATGATCTGAGTCTTAGCTAATCACCAACTTGCTACTTGTAGTATTCATGCCTTATGCACTATGACTTCGTCTATTTACTATGAGTATATGTCATTTATGCTGATGCAAAGGAGCTACAACTGAACATGAAACCGAGTCAGGTAAAGTAGTTTTGGGGTCCTCTGATGTCACGAAGTCGGTTATCAGCTGGCCTCTTGGTAAAAAGAGGCTGGTCCATCCCTGTTGCCATAAGGTAGGTGTTCCAACTTGATAGTCCTCTGGCAGACCATCCAAGTCTTTGATGGCTTCAATATTCCGCATTCGAGGTGCACTATATTGGCAGATCTATTGGGAATATTTATTTGTAAATCTATCAAGAGATAAAAAAGTGTGAAAGTGGACCAAAGTTGAAAGTGTATATGCAACCTGAGTGGTGGTTGACCTGGGCACCCACTTTCACACTTTTTCATCTTGTGATAGATTTACAGATAAATACTCCCAATAAATCTGCCAATATAGTGGACCTCAAATGCAGAATATTGAAGCCATCAAAGACTTGGATGGTCTGCCAGAGGACTATCAAGTTGGAACACCTACCTAAGTTAAGTCAAATTGCGGCACCCATTTTCACACTTTTTCATCAAGTTTAGGGTTTGACTATTGTTGAATACAAGTGTATAGGTGTTTAGGGCTGGTCTATGGGCATTGAATACCAATTGAATACAAGTCTATATGCAAGTCTATATGAGTCAATACAACTTGAATACCGGTCTATAGGGATTGAATGCAAGCCTATATAAGGTTAAATACTGGTCTATAGGGATTGAATGCAAGTCTATGTAGGGATTGGATACTGGTCTGTATAGGGCCAGTCTATACAAGTGTATGAAAACAGGTATATTTTTAGGCAATTTCATAATAAATGCCATAGTTGAAATTGCAGCACTCAAAAACCCAGGTCTGTAAAATTTCAGCAGATTCTAATGTTAGCACAGTCACCTGTCTACATCTTGCCAAAAAAGGCATTTCCATCTCCCACCAACTATACAGTTGAAATCACAGCCTCAAAAAACCTAGATTCATAAATTTTTACTTTTTTGTACAACTGACCTTCCAGATATGGGCATGTCTATTTGCTCATTTAGCCCATTTCAGCTTATCTCAGCAAACAAATTACATATTCTGAATCACCTACATTATGGCTACTTTTAGGTATAAGGTAAACAAAGACAAGCAAAAAGATGACTTGCCTGCCAAATCAGTTAAGCAGACTGATGCAGGTGAAATTCTTAGCTAACAAGGCCATGTATAGGGAAATAAATATTAGAATGGCATTGAAAATCTGCATCTATCCATACCTTCTTTGAAAAAGTTCCCATGGTCATGATCTGACTAATCTGGTCACATGCCATTGCCAGGATATCTATATCAACAATATGGCATTTTCCTGATTTAATGGGCTATATTTGGATTATTTTAGTATTTTAAATCTTTTTCTATAAATAGTCAGGTGCCAGCCTGCCGTGAAGTGCTGTGCAGTGCCATGAAGTACCGATGATGCCTAAATAAGCCAGTGTAAGGACTATGCCGAATGCAAGCCCAAGATGTATAGACAGATATGGCTTGTAGAAAACCCTTGATAAGAATACCAAGGTAAACCCTGTGGCTATGCCCTCTGCTGGATTGTAGGTTTAGGCGAAGGTATTGGTGAAGCCTCGGCAGAGTGAGGGCCAATACCCAGTTAGAGAGGAGTTAGAGAGAGTAGAGTATTGAGTGTAATCCAAGTTGATTTCTAAACTGAAGTATACAACACTGGTGCTAGGCTTATATACTAAAGGCCGTGCTATCTACTTTAGTTGATAATAAAGAAATATCAAAAGGGACTATTTATGAATGTTATGTAATGTGAATGTTAGTAAGAGAAATGAATGCAAGGATATAAACAGAACAAAGAGTAGATATAATGAGAACAAGGGCTTTTAAGGGCCAGTTGATTAGTCTAAGTGCACAGATGCAACAGTATCCCTCTTAGGACTCTCGCCCCGAGAGTCCGCCAAAGGATCGCCGAGGTATAGGCAAAAGGGGAAAGCTCAGAAGACTTCATAGCTGAAAACCCCTTGGAGGATTTGCGCAAGGACCATAGGTCTGCGACTTGGGATTGGCGAAGGCTTCGCCGATAATTAGACCAAAAGAGGATAATATGTAAAAGATAAAATTAGGTGCTTCTAGCCCGATCGTCACATGTCCCATCATCCAGGGTCCAGGTGAGTAGGATAAAAGGCCAGCCAAAATATCACCAAGTCCATTCTTACTCTCTACTATGTCCAGATCCCCATTGCTGGTTAACTCAGATGCTTTCCCTGAATTCCTTCAACATCTTCCAGATTTGGACGATTCCGAAGACCTGCAGTTTTGGGTTCCACCCCGTCCCTCTGTTCCAACTTGGGAACTTTACAAAATCAACAATGTTCCTCCTCTGCCGAAAGAGCCCGCCGATAACAGCCGAGAGGCTCGCCGATTGCATTTGGAAATGTACCAAGCCTTCCAAGATGCTGAGATACAAGTGGAGAAGGATAACTGGGAGGTGGACGATATGAATGAGAGTCTGCTGGAAGGTTATAGAGTGGATTTGAGGGAGTGGAGGAAGAAACAGGCAGGAGTTTGGTGGATGCAATTGAAATTGCCGGAGGCCTGCATTGAACGCATCGCCGAAGTGATTCGCTGATGGAATGAAGAGTTAACAAGGTTGCATGAAGTGTGGAAGAATGAGAAGAAGAGTACCAAGGGGATCAGCAAGCTTCTCGCCGAATTTGAGGTCCAAACAGACCTCGAAGTTGAACAATACATTTTGGAGTTGAATAATGAGATGGCGAGGGAGGCTACAGCGAAACATTGGCAAAACGAGGCCGAAGCGAGGCCTTCAACTTCAAAGGCAGTTCAGATTGGGGATGTAGAAGCTCAAGAGGACAAAGGAAAAGGGAAACAAGTTGGAGTTAGTGCCGATAGGGAGGCTTTGACTTTGAATGAGGATGATGGTGAGTTATCTTTTCTTGCTTTGAACAGTATTGACTTTCTCCTTAAGAAAATATGTGCACCAAATGTCAGGAGCGCAATGCAAAGGGCCTTCATAAGGATGGGAAGCCTATCATTTGCATTCAGGCTGAAAAGCCTATGTGTGGGGCCATCTGCACTGAATGCCAGCATCGAAGGGTGAAGTGCTCTTTCCAGGCTTTGTGAAGGAAAAAGAAAGGCAAGAAGACTTCGGCGAACGATTTCGCCAAGTTTAAAGACGAGATCACAGAGGAGTTGGTGGGAATTTGAGAGGAGATTGAGGCGTTAAGGATTGATATGAAACAGGAGATGAAGAACATGAGGATTGAAATAGTGAAGGCATTGAAAGAGGTGGTTAGGGAGGTGAGCGTTCAGAATGATATTGCTCAAGAAAGACTTGAATAGCTTCAAGGTCAAAGGGATGTAGAAAAGGATCTTATGGAAGATGAGGAAGTTAGAATGATAGAAGGGAAAAGTTTTGTTGGAGTATAGATAGTTTTCTTGAATGTAAATGGTGTTTGAAATGTAGATAAGTGTCTTTTGAAATTGTAAGTAAAATGGGTGAATAAGGGTTATAACTTGTCTATAGGCCCTGGTTTGTTAGGGTATCAAAGATGAAATTCGGCAATGAGTTCATCAGCGGCAATATCATCAGCAGCAACCCATGAATACTCTTCATCGGTACCTTCGTATCCCAGCCATTGGACATAACTCGCCGATATCGTTTGTCGATCTTGGAGTCTAGAATATCACCAACTTCATAGTGTTCTTCACCTTCAATTTCAACAGGTGGTGGTGGATCTTGAACACGATTTGGTATTGTATTTGGTTCAATAGACTCTAGTTGAGAGACATGAAAGACTGGGTGAATAGCTCGAAGTTCCCTAGGTAAGCAAAGAGTATATGAATGAGTACCAGGTTGAGCGATGATTTCAAAAGGTCCTAGGTGAGTTTCGGAGAACTTTCGGGTAGGCCTACTACAAGTTTAATGTACTTGGAAGATAAAAGGACATGGTCACCAATAGTCCATTTCAGTGGTGTGATTCGGCGGTGTGATTCGCCAATGATTGGCTTGCTCCTTATACTGAGATTGAGCAATGGCTATTTCATCTTTAAGCGCAGAGTGTAACTCATCAAGGTTGACTGCGAGTTCTCTAGCTTTGAGTGAAGCCAAGTCACGTTCAGGATAGATAGTGATATTGGGATGATAACCTTTGTTAGCGAAGAAAGGAGTTATACCAGTAGAAGCGTTGGGAGCATTGTTGTATGCAAACTCAGCAAGTGGTAATAGCTGAGACCAGTTGTCTTGTTGATAAGAACAGTAAATGCGAAGGTACTGTTCCAAAGTCTGGTTTGCTCATTCTGTTTGACCATCAGCTTCTGGGTGATAACCAGAAGTATAATGAAACTCCATTTTCAAGGCTTGACCAAGAGCTCACATGAACTTGGAAACGAACTCTGAACCATGATCTGAAGTGACATGGTTAGGAACACCATGTTTTGAGAATGAATAGTTGGGCTAGTTGTTCTGAGGTGATGGTGTCGTATGTAGGAACAAAGATGCCTTGCTTTGAAGCTTGATCAATAACAACTAGAATGGCTGTGAAACCATTTGAGTTGGGTAGTTGTTCTATGAAGTCAATGGATATTGAATCCCAAGGACAACCTGGAATAGGAAGAGGCTTTAGCAAACCATATGGATGATGTCTTGGGGATTTGTTTCAGCCACATTGAGTACATGATCGGCAATAATGTCGGATGAATTCTCACATCTTCGGCCATACGTATTCTCGGTGAATGTTGGCTAGAGTATGGTTCTGTCCGAAATGCCCTGAAACTATGTGATCATGGTGGTGTTGTAGTATGCGTAGTTGAAGGTCAAGAGCATTGGGGATCCATAGGCAATTGTTTTGCTGAAGTAAGCCATCTTCATCTATAGTCCAGTTGGAAATGCTGTCGTTAGCCTTGGGAAGTCCATCTATACATGTTGGATCAGTGGATTGAGCAGTTTTGATATCAGTGCAAAGTTGGTGTAGATCCATAATAACACTGGCAAAAAGGAAGGGTTCTTCGATGAAAGTCGCTGAAAGTGAGGCCCAAAGTTGATCAGTGAGTGATAGTCAAAGTTGATCAGTGGAAAATATCGGCCTAAAATTATCGGCATTAGCATTGGCAAAGGTTGCAGTATCCCCCTCTTTTCGATAGACGTCCCATTGTCTAGTTAGCATATCAGGCTTCCTACCAAGTCTACCTGGTCAGAATCTTATCGCCATATTGAATGCCGAAAGGTACTCTGACCAACCAACTTGTCGTCTTGTAAGACCTTTGGTGGTAGTGAAGTATTCAAGATTCTTGTGGTCAGTGACAACGTGATGAACCTTCAAGATAGTGACGCCATTTAGTGAATGCTTCGAATATAGCCAATAGTTCTTTATCATGAGTATCGTAGTTGATTTCGTTGTCAGTGAATGATCTAGACAAGAATGCGATGGGGTGAATGTCATCATCAAGGACAATAGAGAGGATAGCTGCCAATGCATAATCGGAAGCATCTGTTTCAACAATGAGTTGCTTTCTGGGTATCCAATGTGATAGGATTGGTGCTTGGGTGAATGCTTCTTTGAGTGTATCAAAAGCGAGTTGGCATTGAGATGACCATTGCCAAGGAACATTTTTTTTTGGTTAGTCGAGTAAGTGGAATGGTGATTTCTGAATAGTTGAAAATGAATCAGTGATAGAAATTGCAGAAACCAAGAAAAGATTGAATGTCTTTGATTTTGTGAGGTGTAGGCCATTGGGTGATAGTGTCGACTTTGTCAGAGGCCATTCAGAGACCATTCGGTGAAAGGATATAGCCGAGGTATTCAATGGTATCTGTGTTGAATTCACATTTGAACGGGTTGCAAAACAAACCATGTTGGCGAAGTCACCGAAGGACTTCCCAAACGTTTGCCTGATGTGATTCTTGATCATCCGAATAGATTAGTATGTCATCAAGATAGACAACCACTGAGACATCAAGCATATCAGCAAAGATGTCATTGACAAAGCATTGGAAGGCTGCTGGAGCATTAGTGAGGCCTTCAGGTATAACACACCATTCAAAAGAGCCATAGCAAGTGCAGAATGCTGTTTTGCATTCATCACCAGGAGCAATGCGAACCAAGTGGTAAGCATGCTTGAGGTCAAGTTTGGTATAGACCTTGGCCTTGCAAGCAGTATCGAGCAAGTCAGTGATAAGTGGTAAGGGATATTGATCTTTCTTGGTGATTTTGTTGAGACCACGGAAATCGACACAAAGTCATAGACCACTGTTCTTTTTCTTGACAAAGAGAACAGGTGCACCATGTGAAGAAGAGGTAGGTCGGATGAAGCCACTAGCAAGGTTTTTGTCAATGAATTCACGTAGTGCTTTAAGTTCAGCTTCAGAGAGTGAATAGATGTGACCTAGAGATGGTTTTGCCCCTTCCTCAAGATCTATGTGGAGATCATATGGTCGATGTTCTGGTAGAGTCTTTGCCCCTTCACTTGAAAAGACATCAGCAAAGTCATGATATTCAGAAAGGTCCACAGGTTTGGCAGTTGAACTTGCCCTACCTGTAGCAGTCGGATTATTGAGTCGAATAGTGAATTGTTGAGAGCCTGCTTGTGAGCAGGAATGAAGATATGTAAGCTGCAGTTCCTACTATTCATATATTGATTGCTGTCACCGAAGTATCTGCCAAAATCTTGGCCAAAAACAGTGAAGGTTGATCTGGGTACTTGTAAATTGGTTCATAGGGGAAAGGCAGAGAAGATTTTGGTGAAGACGTTACTGAAGGTTTCGCCGAAGACACAGAAGGGTCTGGCAAACTGGCAGATGGTTGAATAACCAAAGTCTCAAGATGAGCCATCAGCGATTCAGGCACCAAAACATTCAGCAAAGTAATAGGTTTGAAAGTGATTTTGCCTGTAATCCAGTCAATCAACGGATTGTAGTGGAACAGCCAATTGTATCCAAGAACCATATTACTCGATGAATGCAAATGTGTGACATAAAAGTCAATAGGAAGTATAGTGCCAGAAGGAAATTGAATAGGTAAAGATACCATTCAAGTAATGTTGCCTGGTGAAGAACCATTGAGTAGGCGAAGAGTTACCGGAGAAATCGTAGTACATGGTATTTTGTTATCGTCTGTGTATTTCTGATCAATAAAGCAATGAGAAGAACCTGAATCAACAAGTGCTAAGAAAAGAATAGTAACAGGTAAAGGAATATGAAGGGTAGCAGATAGTTGTACAATAAGTGAAGTCCATGATGAAAGAGCGGCTGCATTGAGAGTAACCTCTTTAATGGCACAATTTTGGTCAACGCAACTCCGATCTTGTGCCGAGGAATCGGAGTTGCTGTCTATTTTCCCTGCTCCTTAGTAGGAAGGGAAGTAGATATCAAAGTTGTTACCAAAGATTTGCCATCTGTATTTGCCGAAGGTTTAGCCTGTGCTGCACGTCCTTGTGTAGATTGTCGATTAGGACATTTGTCAGTAGCATGATTACCACTGCAGACCAAGCAAAGATTCAACCTTTTGCGCCTCTCTTTTTCTTCAGGCTTGAGTTTGCCATCTGAACCTAAGAGATTCGCATATGGTTTTGGCGAAGAGGTTGATGAGCTGGTATTGGATGAGGATGTTTTGTTAGATGAGGCATTGGGACGATTGGATGTCCAGCCAGAGCTTTGCTTGTTGGATTGGTTGGACTGCTGGTTACGTTGTTGAGTATTAGATGATGTACCAGCAGAACTCTGTCCAGAGTGTTTGTTGTCTGAACCTTTACCCGATGAGGTTTTTCCAGATGCCAAAGGTGTTTTCTGATCATGATCTTGTCATTCTCGCTTTTCCCAGTATAACTGGTCAATGCGATAGGCGATTTCGATACACTGTTGCAAGGTAGTATAATGATCATTATGTGAAAACACATCTTTTAACTGTGGTGCAAGACCTTGATAGAACCGGTGCAGGAGTGTAGCATCGCCGAAAGATGTTTTTGCTGCAACTGCATTGAATTCAACCACATACTTGGAGACCCTTTGATTGTTCTGCATCTGTAACCGGTCGAGTTTTAATGCCGCAACTCAGGCCGAGTCTCGAGGTCCAAAATGCAAGTACAATTGTTGTATAAGTGCAAGAGAAGAAGTCATCCAAAGTGGTGGATTTGCCGGATCATGATTGAGTATGTCGGGTGTAAACCAATCAATAGCTGAACCCCGTAAGAAGGACATGATATAGGATATCTTGGCTGCTTCAGTGACGAAATCATCTGGGGAGGCTTGGAAGTTAATATGGACAGTAGTCATGAACACATCGAGTTTCTCTGGGTTAGATCTGTCAAAAGTATCGGGATCTTTTAGCCGAATTCTCGCCATTGGCATACGAGGCTGATTCATGTTGTTGGCGGAAGTCTGCAGAGATTGAGCAATGTTAACAAAGACTGCCATGAGTTGTTCCATATTGTATTGATCAGCCGTGTCAGATGGTTGTGACTGAGAGCGTTGATTTCGCCTAGGTCTCAGTGAAGGACTTCACTGACCTCTACCGCCGAAAGGTCCGCCACCATTACCACCACCGCCACCATCATCACTAGGAGGATCATCACCAGGAGGTGTTGGAGGAGGAGGTTTGCCGTGAACTTCTTTGATTTCCTCTTCTCCTTCATTATTGGGTGGATCTTCTTCAGGTGGTGGGTTTGGTTCTGGATCTGAAACTGGAGGTAGTCTAGGCAATTGTCTCGCCGAATGATCAGTAAAGACATATTCCGATGAGCGCATCTTTCCAACCTAGGTAGTCATAATATTCTCTACCTTGGTTTTGCAAGTATCGCACTTCCACATACTCCGATTACCTTGTCGTAGAATTGAATGAGTAACGACTTCGTTCGTGAGTAAGTCAGCTATCTGCTGAATGACTGGCACTGAAGATACTGGTGAAGCAGGTACCGGAGTGTTATGGTGAGGAGGTGCATTTGGATTTACTGGAGTAGGTCATTGGGATGCCATGCTCTGTAAGATTTGATCTAATTGTTGTTGGCTCCGAGTTACATCTTGGAGGCTTTGGAGAGCAAGTCGGTCTTTCCTTCACCATTCAACTCACCAACATTCTACTTCCTGATCTTGTTGTTCCGATATCACAGATCTAGTTTGATATAGTGTTTCCATGAAATTGGCAGTTACCGGGCCAGGTGTAGTTGATCCCCTTGTAGTTGTAATATATGACCTTGGAACAAAAGGTGAATCATCAGGAAGATAGAACCGACTGTCTGAACTGTGAACTGGAGTGACTTCAGCACGAGAAGGTGTAGCTGGAATATATTGCAATTGTGATGGAATATGAGTTGGAGTTGTAGGTGTAGTAAACCTTCAGGGTATTCGAGGTGTATTGAGAGGTCAAGGACCTTCTTCCAGAATTGGTTGAGAGGCCAGTGAACTGAATGAGCGTCTGTCTTTATTCCAAGGAGTGCCGAAAATAGGTACTCCCTGAAACATAGAACTCATCAGTGATCCAAGTCAGAGAGAGTTTAGAAATACTGTAAGGACTATGCCGAATGCAAGCCTGAGATGTATAGACAGATATGGCTTGTAGAAAACCCTTGATAAGAATACCAAGGTAAACCCTTTGGCTATGCCCTCTGCTGGATTGTGGGTTTAGGCAAAGGTATCGGCGAAGCCTCGGTGGAGTGAGGGCCAATACCCAGTTAGAGAGGAGTTAGAGAGAGTAGAGTATTGAGCATAATCCAAGTTGATTTCTAAACTGAAGTATACAACACTGGTGCTAGGCTTATATACTAAAGGCCATGCTATCTACTTTAGTTGATAATAAAGAAATATCAAAAGGGACTATTTATGAATGTTATGTAATATGAATGTTAGTAAGAGAAATGAATGCAAGGATATAAACAGAACAAAGAGTAGATATAATGAGAACAAGGGCTTTTAAGGGCCAGTTGATTAGTCTAAGTGCATGGATGTAACAGCCAGCCAGAGTCCCTATATAAGTTGCCCAATGGTTTTGCAATAGGGTCATTTGGGCAATTAGTGTATCTTTTGCAAAAGCATCACGACTTCAGGTGGAAGACACTTGTAATCTTCTGCCTCCACCTTGGCTGCATCATTGGATCACATCTGATGTTGAAGTATGCCACAGTGGCTGCTCTGCTCAAACTAAGGGCAATGTTGGGTGGAATGTTGGGTTCAGAAGACATGTTCAATGCGTTGAATAGGATTTTTTTTAGGGTAGGAAGAATGAAAGAGGATAATTCTTGTGGATTATCTGACCAGCTTTTATAGGCCTCAGAGGCCTGTTCTTATGAATTCTGCTTCATCTCATCAACCAGACTGTAACTGAGGATGGTTATTTGGGGGAGAGAGGCTGTGGTACCAATAAGCGACTAAGGAACAAACAAGTGAAAATTTTCATGTTTCAAAACAGAATCTATTCACTTGCTAAGATAGGTGTCTGAGGAGCGACATCTTAACATGGAAAGTCCCTCAGATGTGCACATGATAGATAACATTGATTGATGTGATGTGAGACATCGCATGCGGTGCACCAAGGATAAGTGAGTAGCCATAAGGTGCTTGTCGGCAACTCGTGACTGTGATCGGTGAACGTGCACATGACTAAAAGGAGCAAATCAAGGGTTATCAAAGGCCCGAGGAGTCTAAGTCAATGAAAAGAATACATACCTCAAAAGGGTAGAAGAATCGGTGGTAACTGGTCAGGCCTGGCTCAACGGTAAAGGGCATCTGGTCACTTGGTAGGAAACAATTGACTCCTTTTTGTTCACGTGTTCGAGTCCCGAGCTGTGACAAAAATTAGGCAATAAGTTAAGGAAGAAATAAGGAATGGTTAGATCATTCTGAGAACTGATAGGAGCGAATCAAAAGGACTTGATAGGAAGATTGATGAAAGAGTCAATCACTCTCAACAAACAGGATAATGTAAGACAGTAGCACAAGTAAGGTGAAGGCCTAGCAGCAGCGCATTTACTCTACCCATGATGCAGTCTCCTTTTGTCTTGCCTGCGATGGGGTCACAAGTTCAAATCAGTGCCTGAGCATGACTTTTATGGCAAATACTAAGTGTGCAAGGAATAAGGATATTGAGATGAGGGTGTATGGGTGCTGCTATGACCTAGCAGTTAAGTTGGCACGATCATCTCCATCTTCTTTGTCTTTTGCTCTGGTTACAGATGAAAAGGATTGATTCCTGAAAAAAGGAGAAAGACTCAAAGAATAAAAGGAACCTCAGACATGGAGTTTACATGTGCAGCTATAACCTAACAGTTAAGTTGGCAAATAAATTGTGTTTGAGCCTTTCTTTTGAACAATGGCTCAAAGTCTATGTTGGTTGATTTAAGAAGTGCTAAGGGGACTTAGTCGAGGAAAGTTCAGACAAGTAGTTTGTATGAAAGGGAAAGCAAAATGGGTTGTATATTTTATACAACTGGTTATCAATACAAAAAGACTTGAATATACTAACGAGACGAATTAGACAACACACTGTCTACATTAGTAAATCGGCAGTCTTGATTAATGCAAAGACAGTTTTAAGTCCTGTCAAAGACTGTTGTGGTACAATACAAGAAGTTAATATTAGGGGGTTGTGAGACCCCCTGATGCAAGAACTAATGATACAAAGACAATCCAAGTGGATTTATTTACGTGTCCAGCCCTTACCCTTTGATGGCGAATTATCCTCCATGTACAGGAACTGATCATCATTGTTAACTGGAGAAGGAGTCGACAATGCACGAATGATGGGAATGTTGTCGATGGTATCGACGACATCCGCACTCAACTCTGGAGTTGGAGGCTTCCAAGTTCGAGGGACCAGCTTCAGGAGCCAGGGTTGCATTGGGTTCTTCTTCAACCAACCCACAAGTCAGCAGGGATTTGGAAGGGAGGAACATGTCGAGGGATCGGGTAAGGAGAGCCAACACCCATTGGAACTCTTCAGACTCACTGAAATGAAACTGGAGTCCTGCAACTCCCGCAACCTTGTAAACTTGACAAATCCAACCTTGAAGGTCCTCAGCAGCAGAGGCAGTCATGCACATTGCTTGCTGGATGGCGTGAGTCAAGTTGGCACAGTGGTCGAGTTGGGAATGAAAATTCGCAAGGGATCACGACACATCTAGGAAGCCATTAGTTAGAAGTCTGGAAACCGAAAAGAAAGCTTACCCTCAGAGTTGATAATGTGTGAACAACCACCTCAATGGTTGATCACACAAGCTTGACAAGATTTCCCCAGTTTACCTTCATTGCTAATGTAGTTGCCTGTCAGACAATTAGATGGAGAGGCCGTCTAGCCAAAGTAATGATCTCTGCAATAAGACTCTTGTTGAGTTGAAGAAGCTGGCTGTGCTCTGGGAGGTCGTACATGTCATAGGCGTAACCCTGATGAATAAGAGAGGCAGCAGGGATAGGCTGCGACATCGGGATGGCATCGTTTGGAACTCCATCCTCTGGGACCAACACTTGGTTTGGATTTGGACCAAGTGAGATAGAGGCCAGAAGTGAGGGCTCATCAGGAGGCAGCAGCAAAGGAGGATTGCATGGCGCTTTCTCCTTCTTCTTCTTCTTGGGTTTGCCTCACAACGATTTGGGTTTGAACTTTGACTTTGGTTTCTTAGGCAGAGGGGTGTCAGAGTCCACAGAAATAACTGATGGGGACCTGATGACGACAGCTTCACGATCCGAGCAGGCCTTCTTGGAAGGATGAGGTGTCTCAAGGACTTTGTCCTTGTCCTCGACGATTGGCAAGTCCATAGCATCGAGCTTGCATTTATTTGATGAAGGGGCCATGTCAGCAGGTTCCCCAGTCGAAGTCTTGTTGGCTGAGAACACTATCAGTCAAAGAAAATGTAGGAAGATAAGAAACTTACCACTGGAATAAACGATATTCCGCAGGATGGTTCAGATAGCGGCAATAAGCTCCTGTGTTGGAGACTTAGCGGAAGCCAATTGTTGAAGAACAGGATCGGGAGTGGGAATTTGGAAGGGCAGAGTGGCTTGGTACTGCCACTCGAGTTCCTCCTGTACCTCTTTCTCAGCCTGAGTGCTACGTCGCATCAGTTTCCCGAAAGCTGCCAGAGTAGCAGGTGGGGTCCGAGGATATACAATCTTCCTCCCCAAAGCTAGGCAAGGTCATCAGAAAGGGACCAAATATAGTTAGTGGAACTTACCAGGGTCAACAGCCGCAAGATGTGGAGCCAATAATGAAAGAGTCAGTGGACTCATACATGGAGGAAGTGTAGGAAAGGGGACTCCCTGAGGAGTAGCCCCCACACCAGTAGAAGCTTTGACATCAGAAGCTGGAGAAGGTGAAAGAGTCACCTCCTTGACCAGGATTTCCATGTCCAATGATTGAGGAGAGGCTGCTGGAGCCAGCCGTCCGTCAGACCAAGACCCCACCGATAACACCAGGGATGCATCCTTGGGTGTCCATTGAGGTACCCAGAGTGGACTTGGAGGGATCGGGGAAGGACTTGACAAATAGGAAACCAGCGGGACAGGGATTTGGAGGAACTGACTCGCGTTTGGAGGAACTGACTCGTGTTTGGAGGAACTGACTCGTGTTTGGAGGAACTGACTCGCGTTTGGAGTCACAGCTTCCTCGATAGGACTTGACGACAAAGGCTCAGGAAGAGTCGCAATGGGTGGAATAAGATTAGTTGGAGAGGGAAGGACCCTCGAAGGAACTTGAACACACTTAAAAGAATCGACAATGAGTCAATTTAGAAACAACTTACCAAGTCAAAGGCATCTTGCAACACATCCCAGGGGAACAGAACTCATGAGAGTTCGGCTGCAACTAGTGGTTGCGGCGCTATGGAGTTGACACTGGAGCAGATAGTGGAGTGGTTGAAGTAGCGGTACTGGCCGCATCTGAAGTAGTAGAAGTTGTGAGTTGGTCCTTGGGACTTTGAGGAGGGAGAATCCATCATTGTCGACCGGGACAACCAATGATGAACAGAGCAGGAACTGATGAAGGAGTTTGAACAGGGGAAGGGACTGGCAACATGAGGGGCAAGGGAAAGAATAAGAGTGGGAAACCACTCACCTCAACGCCTCATAAAGGCCCTTTCAACTCTCCATATGTGGCAGAGGAATGCACTATGTGAAGTGTTTTGAACTTTAAGGCCCAGGGGGCACTTCTTAATGACTACAAGAAGTTGAACTTGGATTGGAAGTAGCCTAATTGGGATCACCTACTTGTTTAGGCACTCGGCAATCCTTGGCCATGCCATCAAAAAGTGATGGGACGACCTTTGAGGTACCCTCAGAAGAACGAGATCTTGGTTGAGATCTGAACATACAGGGAACGACTGCGTTATAGTTAAATGAAATTCAGGAATGCTGTTAATTTGAGAACAGTGCTCGAAATTTCAGAAAATAAGAGCAAGAGAAATGGAATCAAAAGTCCGGGATGGGCACTCATGAGCGCTTACCTTCAGCTAGGCTTGGCAAGTGCAGATCCGGATCAAATTTAACATTTGGATGCAAAGGGAGTTTAAAAGAGAGGGGTTTAGGACCCATAGTGACCAGTCCATACTGTAGGATTTATGTATAGAATACAATAATTTATCATACCCTCATACACAGATATGTAATAACCCTTTTGCATAGAGTTCCAATAAATTTGGCAGGCATTGTCCACACAGCCACATTGGGCTCTGGCAGGCACGGCAGACCATGGCAGAGCACGGCAGACCTATTTTTAACTAGACAATATAAAAAATCATCAAAAAATATCGGGAAAATGCGGGAAAATGCAGAAAATAAAAAACATCAATGTATGAGATGATAGACCATGCCACATGACCTTATTAGGCAAGCCAGACTGTGGGAACTTTTAACTTCCTTATATGGATAGGTAGAGAATTTTAATACGATTCTGATAGAAACATTCATTTTGATGTATGTGGGGTATGATAGATGACCTCATTAGGCAAACCTTGAGTGTGGGAACTTTTGACTTCCTTATATGGATAGGTGCAGAATAATGTGGTTCTGATGGTACTATTCATTTTGCTGTATGTGGGACATAATACATGACCTCATTAGGCAAGCCTTGACTGTGGGAACTTTTGACTTCCTTATATGGATAGATACAGAATTTCAATACAATTCTGATAGAACCACACATTTTTTGTATGTGGGGCATGATACATGATCATATTAAGCAAATCTTGAGTGTGGGAACTTTTGACTTCTTTATATAGATAGGTGCAGAATTTCATTGTGGTTCTGATGGCACTATTCATTTTGCTAGACATGCTCTTGTTATTGCATAATTTGCATTTTATTCACGAAAAGCCAGTGATGAAACTAAAAATAGACCCATACTTAGCATGTATACACCCTTATGAGCATGCATTCACTTTCTATAGGCTTATACTCAATAGCTATAAGCCAGTATCCAGTATCCAGCCTATTATAGACTTCTCTTCAATAGACCTATATAAGTACCAGTCAACAATGCTGGTCAATATTTATCAAGTACTGGTCAATAGTGTGAACACAGGTCAATATAGTGCTAGTCTATAGACTGGTTCATAGCTGATTGAATATATGTGTACAAACTAGTTTTATTTCCAGGTTAACCCTTGGATGTTAGACCATCCAAGCCTTTGATTGATTCAATATTCCAGATTTGAGGTCCACTATAT
>QLOY01003987.1:0-18524 GCA_003313965.1 Megacollybia marginata
GTACTAATAGCACTAATAGTACTAATGTCCTCGTCGAAATAATATTAATAGTACTAATGTCCTCACAGCAATAGTACTAATAGTACCACTGCCCTCAGCCTGAGACGGATAGTACTAATAGTACTAATGTCCTTGTAGCAATAGTACTAATAGTACTAATGTCCTCGTAGCAATAATATTAATAGTACTAATAGTACTAATCTCCCCATAGTAATGATAGTACTAATAGTACTATCCTCACAGCAACAACTAATTAATAGTACCAATCCTCGTAGCAATAATAGTACTAACATCCTCATAGTAGTAATAGTAGTAATAGTAGTAATAGTACTAATGTCCTCACGTCCTCCCTCATAGTAATAGTAGTAATACTAATGTCCTCATAGTACTAATAGTACTACTGTCCTCACAGCAATAGTACTACTGTTAGTCCTACCGCCCTCAGCTCAGAGCAATAGTTCTAATAGTACTACTGCCCTCACATGGATAGTGCTACTACTACCGCCCTCCTGGAGAACGCCAACAGTACTACTACAGGCCTGCCTACACTCTCTCATCATCATACTAATAGTACTACTGACTGACTACTGCCCTGTCCTAATAGTACTAATAGTATAGAACCAAGATGAGTGGTACCTACTGTTCATACCAACTGATCCTGTATGTAGTCTATAATAATCACACTAATTGTGCTGACTTGGCAGGAGGCTGAAAACACTGGGTCAGAAAAGGGAGGCCTCTTGAGCAAAATATGCACCTGAATGAGGAACATTGAGGTGACGAGAGGGAGGACAGTAGACACCTAGAGGGAATGAGTACAGTGCCGCTGTTGAAAAAAATAAGGTATAACTAACCAGGTCTGACAATAAATAGATGGTATAAATAGATGGAGGCGAGGAAGGTAGACACCTAGAGGGAATGAGTACAGCACCGCTGTTGAAAAAAATAAGGTATAACTAACCAGGTCTGACAATAAATAGATAGTGGGATAAAGGTGGGGAGAACGGTGTCTAAGACAACCAGAGTCACTGGATGCCATCTGAGATTGAAATGGGTAAGTTACCAGACCTGAATCACCCAAATTGCTTCACAAACTTCCCAGTCTACCAGAAAAGGGATGCTATACTGGTGACTGAAACCTCGTTAAAGATCAAGGAGAGAAGAAGGATGATGTGCTGGCAGTGACATGTGACAACTGTCATACTATTGAAATTCCGATGTTTCTGAAGGTTACAGTATTAGTAATATTAGTAGTATGTATGTAGCTAACCAACCAACCATCTGCAACCACTAACTACTATTAATACTATTGTTACTACTACTATTAATACATGAACAATTTGCTATTAGTATCATTATTGAGAGGAATGTCATGGTAACATTATCAAAGTGGGCATTCCTTCTGAGAATGAGTATCAGTAGTGTGCAATTTTCAAACCCAAAATCCATTTCAAACATTATGTCTTCTGTCAACAATAGTCGAAGAAGTAGCACCCAACAAACATTACTACTACTCTGGGGGTCTTTTCCATTTTCGGTCGACTTTGGGTAAAGACTTGACCCAATCAAACCTTTTTTCTGCCTGGGTGGCTGCCTTATCCCAATGGCTAGCCTGACGGGCTGCATAGGCCGAAAGATGAGCGTTTGTTGAAGCTGTCCCCCACTCATACCACTGGGTCTTTTTCTGCTTCAACCACAAGACCGTCCAGGCCATTTCATGGATAACTAACCTTTCCTCCTCAATCCATCTTTCTGAGCGGGCTTTGGCTCGGAGCCAATTCACTCTGTAAACTGTCACTAGGTCAATGTTGCTAAGTATGAACAATACTCCAACTCACATTCCTCCATTCGTTTGCTGGATTCTACCTCAACAGCAGTTCCCTCTTCACTTTCCTCAATGCACCAAAACCAGGGTAATTTTTCCCGATTCATGCCACCCCGATTGGCTTCTGCCACTTCAGAGGAAAGGCGGATGTCCTCCTTGCCAATCACCTTCCACCCATCTCCCACACCCATCTGGCATAAGGCATTCCGACCAAAATTGTAGGCAGCAACCCATCTCTGGACATCACTGCTTTTGTCCATGACAGACTGTTGAATCTGACTTTTTGCCTTATAGCTTTTCACATTCCGAAGTTTTTTCCGCAGGAGCCATGCCTTGTCACCTAAGGATTGCCTCAAGGAGTGGAGCACATCGTTCATCTGACCTTCCTGCAGCTCCTGCTCTTGCTTGATGAGGTGGTTGAATCCATTGCCTTTCAATGCATCTGGGACATAGCAGGAAGGAAGGAGGATATTGAGTTTCTCAGCACCTTCCCAGTTCAACTGGGTAGTCTCTTCCCTCTCTTCTCCATCTTCCTCGTCTCCCTCATCTCTCTCCTCTTCTTCCTCATCAAGCTCTTCCTCATCATCAAAATCAGCATCCTCCGTCTTCCTGGTCAACTGGGCTCAGCAGTGTATCAAATAGGTCATCAGGTATTGGGGAATCAGAGTTGAACTTGGTTATCTGCTTTGCAAGCCGCACTCTGTGATCAATCAAGTCCGTCACCTGCTTAGCAGACAGTTTTTTTGGGAGGGACCGAACCAAAGTGAGTAGTTTCTGTCTGTTAAACTATAAGGATCCTTTCAAAATAAAAGAGCTGACTCACTGCGCTTGTTCTAACTTTATACCTCTCATTATCCATGCAATACTTCCGGATAGGTCTCCCTGGTGAGACAGTTCAGTCTTTGTCAGCCTCAGTGATACCTCAGCAAGGCTCTCCTCTGATGGATAAGTAGTATTAGTAGTATTAGTATTACTATTAAATAGTAAATAGTAAATTTTGGGCTCTACAACTTCATATATTTGCTTACCGATCCCCCCTTCAGAGAATGCTACCTGCTCCTCCTTGGTCCATTTCTTCACACATGATACTCCAACAGAATGGGAAAGGCTCTCGAAGGCCTCCCTGGTCTCTTCCACACCAAGCCGAGCACGGTCAAGCTTGCCTGTCAAGAACTCAGGCATTCCAACCAACTTCTTCCAGTTTGAGTCCATCATGAGGTCATCAAGGACCTCCTGCCGGTGTGCTGCCGACATTCCACGAATGAATCCTGCAACCTTATCCAACTGAGCCCACAGCGTCTCCAGTATCTCGCCATCCACCTGCCCTGCTCCCTTGATGAAGTTCAAGGAGTATTCCCAAAAGCATTCTAGACTGTGAGCACCCAGATGCCACTTGCCAATTGCTGCAAGAATATCCAGCTGAATGGCCTCCAGTAGCTCACTAGACTCGAATCGTTGCTGTTGGTACACAATCCACTGGCAAGCCACATCATATATGAGTAGTAGCTTCTGTGCTGCCTCATGCTGAGGGATGACAATCTGCTTCAAGTTGTGGCCTCAGAGACTGAGTAATCTACATTTGCCTGCCTGAAACTTATTAGAACATATTCAGAGCATCAAAAAGCATTACATACCTTTCACCAGCCTTGAAATTGACAATACTGTGGGGGAAGAAGCATCCATGCCGTGCGCAGGCACTCCCTCCTATGCCTGTGTAAACCCTATTTTGCTGTTTTCTTCCTTCTTTGGTAGCCTTGTGGTCTCGACAAGGCTTTTTGCTTTGCTAAATCAGCAATTGCAGGTTGTTAGACGTAGTAGTAATAATAATAGTAATAGTAATAATAATAGCATTAGTCAGCAGGCTTGGATGGATGGACACATCATTCACTTACCCTTGGCTTTTCCCGACTTTCAGCATCCTCAATGTACTTCTTGAACCTGTCACTGCCAACAAACATACATTCACCATCGCTGAGGGACACATCACCATCCAGGTTGCACATCGTGAGGTTATCAAGCTTAAAGTTGCCATCATGTGCCAACGTATGCATATAAAGCTCCCTAATAAGTAGTGAGATGCCTGAAAACCAGAGAACAATTACAGACGGATGCTCATGATCCCTGAACTCAAATGGGGGAAGATTGACACCTTCCTGAGGACATGCTGCACAGAACAAAGCTAGATCACCAGGGTGGCGTTCTCGGCCAGGCTCATGCACCAAACCTGAATGAATGCGATTCCACAGATTCCGCCATTGATGTGAACACCGATATAAACATTCTGCAAAAATTCAGAAAGGTTTCCAACAGGATTTTTAACTGACAGGTGCATCATCAGGCTTCATAGAGCAGGTCAGATGACACAACTTTGCACAATAGTTTAGGGCAGCCGTCTTGCACTCAACCGCTTGCAGATGAAAATCCTTCAGACATTCAAATGTGAATGCAGTACCAGGATCATCTTGGGTGGCTGGATAGAGGCGAAGTCTGAGCAACTGAACATCATTGGACACTAAGTTTCCTTTTGAGTCAGGACATCTGCACCAGTGGATACGACGGATGAAGATGCCGTGTGTTGTTACAATCTGAAGATGACTAACACTAGGTTGGTGGCCTGACAGGAGTGAGTGGTAGTAGTAATAGTAATAGTAGTAGTATTACCACATACCTGTGTAAAATGCAACAGCAGGACAGATATCTCCATCATGTCCTGCATTGATAACAAGTCCCAGTTCATTGAGATCGAGTTGGTCAAAGAAGTGACCATTCCATTTTTGCACACGGTGGAGGGGTGATTTCTTATGGGTATGAACACAGCATTGTTGGCATTGTATTGATCCCCCAAAGCACATTTGACAGTGGTAAATGGCATCCTCTGCAGTTCCACAGTCTTGACAAAGCCACTGCCCGTAGTGAGCCTCGTGGCGTACCAGCTCATCCATATAGATTGGCCGTGACCCTACCAGCCACTCCTGCAAGTACTCATTGCTTGTCTAATAATGTGTTCAGTAACAGAAGGAAACACAAAAATGGCCCACCTTTCCACGGGAACGCACCCGCCCTTTAGCTTTTTTGGGGGAAACAGGAGCAGGCAGGACAAAACTGTTCTCTTCATCCTCAAATAGAGCAGCGCCTTGAGGTGCAAAAGTCTTTTGTCTCTTGGAGGCTCATTCCAAGATTGAGGCCTTCTGAGGTTTGTACTCAACTTCTCCCCTCCTGTTGACTTTGCGTACATGAACTCGTACTCCTTCTCTCCTTGTACCCTTCCACTTTGGCATAAGAAAAGGATTTAATATAATATGAACAAACAGTGACCGGTTCCAAGGTGACAGCTTTACTTTTAATATTACTATTATTATTACTACCATTGTATTCCAGTGCTCTGACTGACTGTTCATTCCTACTGCTATGCCTACTACTATTCCTACTATTCCTACTACTCATTTACTCTCTCCTCATTTCCCTGTAGTCATCCTCCGTACACCATCCAGCAAGTGGAATGTTAAATCTTTCAAACAGACCTTTCCACATAAAAAAAGCCCAACAAGCCCTCTCCTGCCCCCTTTTCCAGGCAGAGACTTGGTGCCCAAGAGCATGCCCTGCCAAAACAACAACAGTTCAAGGGGTGTATTTCAATTTTACCCGCAGCTCAGGGATAACAAGCTCCAAATCATCCACATTGTCTAATGATACCAAAAAGTCATACCATGGTATTTTGCCCTTGGTGTCACGGTGAAAGGCAGTTGTTCCATTCGAGATAATGGCAATACCATGAAAATAGGACTCCCACAGAGCAGCCACATAACAATCATGATCAGGGAGCTCCTGGTGAAGTTGGTGCTGACAGGCAAGAGCGGCTTGACAAAGTGATGGGTGAACCAATGCCAGAAGGCCATTCAAGAAGGTTTTGTTACGAATCCACCGAATCACATGCCTTATCCCACGTGGCTTATCAGAACCCTATTTCATTTTACTTTCATATCACACTATCTTTCATTTCCCTTATCCGCTATCTTTTAAATTAACTTCTGATAGCTTATCACAGAACATGCGGCACAGATAGCTTATCTTTTTCCCTTGTTATCTCTTTACTCCACCTACGCTTAGCTCGTCGACCAGATAGCCATTTAGTATTTAAACCCTTAGCTATTTGTTAGTTTTGGTATTATAAGTTTCACCGAGTCTTTGAGTGGCCTGATAAGCTCTCATTTTGCTCGTCGCCTTACAAAATACCAAAACTAAGTCTTATTACTCCACTCACCAAGGTCACAACAATGACTGAACAACTCCTCACACACGAACCTCTAACAGTCGCCGAAATCGTTCAAATCATCCTCAGCATCTACCTCGTTCTCATCATCTACTCGCTCCTCCGAGTCCTTTGGCATTGCATCGAACGACGCCGTCGCATCAATCGACGTCTACACGTACTTCAAAACCGTCACATCAGAGCAACTCGCCTGTAAACTCTCATTGTCTTACTTGGTAGTACCGTTGGCTAGCGGGAAGTTCCCAATAAGACAAACGACAGTGAGCAGACAAAAACTAACCGGTCTTGAATTGCTAACGGCTTTAAGTGGAACACACGGAAGCTGAACGACAACGAATAGCCCAAAACAACCGAACACTCTGATGACATCACCAAGCACAACTCGACTCTAATTTTACACCATACATTGCCATTCACCAAAGAATCAACGATGTCATAAACAGATTCTCCGCCCTGTTTGATTACACGCCCGGAAGAATCAGTAGAATCTACTACACTCATCTCTTCACACAGGACTGGATTAGTCGAAGAAAGACATATAATAGCGTCGCCACTGAGACTGAACCAGAAGTCAAAGAATACGTCGATAACAGCACCAACACTAACCCGATAGAGTACACCTCTCACATCCCTCTAGCAACCTTCATAAACCTTAAGAAACGATTCGACGATATCAATTGAGGAAAGTGGGGACATCTTTACAAACATACCGGGATCAGCACAGACAACAACAGCACAGACAAAGGAATCAATACGGACATAAGCTTTGGGTTCGACACCGCGTGGTCAGAACCATATCAATCAGAAGAAGGCAAACTCCTCGCAGCGGAGTTAGAAACATTTCAGCACAGCACCATGAAGACGCCAACACGGCGCAACAAACGCAAACGACAATCAGACGAGGAGACGCCCCGGCGCTCGCTCAGACTCAGACAAGAATAGCAAATCTATCACAAGCACAGTTGGAAGATTGGTTCATAACCACTTGCCAACGTTTTAGCATGCACAATACAGATTATTTGAAAATTTGGGGCGTCCTCAGAGCAGCCCTTGAAAAGGAAGCACACTACATTCACTCAGCAGATTTACTGTGGTCATTAGACATCCTAACCAATGACGAAAGGGACTTCTTCGGTTTCATCCTACAACAGGAACTAATCAAAGAAAGAGATCCAGTTGCAGTTGAAGAAACCCTCAGAGCCATATACGACACTATCAGACAACACGATCGCAGCCACATCTACACCCAATACATCCACACCTCTCTGTCTAACGAGACGAGGGACGCCAGTGTCAGCTCCAATTGACTTAACACGATACGTCAATAACATATACGGACCAAACCACTTTGTAACTCACGCACAACCCGACGGATCGTACCACGTTTATTGTAACGTATACGTCGGATACATTCCAGAAATTCAATACGACTCAGACAGAAAAACCTTCGAACCAAAAGATATTATTATCACAACTGACTTTCTCAAAGAAGCAGTAGAAGAATATCAGTTTCTTGACACTTTCACTGAAGACCCCGAAGACATTCCGGTACCTTTTGAAGAAAGCTTCTTTACTCCACCTCAGTCACCAGAACCAGAAACACCACGGCCCTTGCTTCGAGAACTATCAGTTGAAGAAACACCTATCTCTACTCCGCAACACAGAACGCTAACACCTGCCAAATCAGCCTTGAAAGTTCGATTTAAAACATGACAGACATGGACACAAACGCAGCAGCCTCGGTTCCCACTGCCGAGATAGACACCACAAAACCACCCTATTACTTCCCACCAGCAAATATGCCTGATTCCCGAATAATTGCCGAACTAACCCTATACGTCAGAAGACGAACGACCAAAAAATACTTCGCCAGGGTTCGAGGAAACACACTAGCAGACAGAACTTATGAAATCCATAGCAATGCAACAAGGCACACACAGATAGGAGAAATAATCTGAATATTCGAATCGACAGTAGGAATGATGGGTACCATCCTTTTGCAACAAGAAGGGACTGGGACCGTCCTTATAGAACCAGACGCATTCCCTGTTGGCTATACTCCACCTGCTCCAACCATTACAACCACTCCGTCGACCGTAAAAATCAAAGTCGCGAAACCACCTAGGTTCATGGGTGATAAAGCAAAATGGGACTAGCAGTTGACACGTACCTTCAGGCCAATGCACGAGACTTTCAAGAAGACGGACAAAAAATCTGGTTCGTCATCTCGTACCTGGGTACAGAAGATGGAACATCATGCGTCGCTTCGGACTGGCTCCAAAATTGGAAAATAGACAATTTTTACAACGGAACCCTAAACACCGAAGACTATAACACATTCATCGCAGAACTAAAAAACTCCTTCGAAGATCCAAACCTACAGATAAACGCTGCCAACGAGCTCAGACAACTTCGACAGGGGAAAGACTCTTTAACAGAGTATTTCACTAGGTTTGAACTCAAAGCAGCAACTGCAGGGTATCGCAAACTGGACAACATCCTCATCGATCTCCTTAAAAATCAAGTACGACACGAGATCTCCAGAGAGCTATATCGAGGAGGGATACCCATTCCAAACAAATACGACGCAGTAAAACAAAGGCTGTACAACATAGAAATGGCGCTCGAAGAAGAAAAAACAAGATTCAGCACCTTTCATACTGGAAAGCCCATACCACCACGACCACATGCACCGCCACAACGATCCGCTCATACCACGTCAGAACAATACACGCCGGCTCAGACATATGGAGGACAAGGACAACCCATGGACATCGATGCAGGACAAACCAAACAACTGCTCGAATGTCGACACTGCAAGAAAATGGGACGTCACCTTTCTCAAGACTGTAGGGGGGAATGTCCAGATTGCCACAACAAACACCCCGGTCGATATTGTCATCTCAAACCTCCACCCAAACGACCTTTCACCACACGCATGTTAGAATTTATCGATTTTACACAAATCACAGATGAAGAAAAGGAACAGCTGAAGAAGGCTGCGGGTTTTTAGATGGGAGCGAAGCAGATGCAACTTCGTCATCCCCAGTTCGGGACTCTTATGCACATGTTTCTTGTCAGACATGCCCCGAGGCATTGTACAATAGGAATACATCTTTTTCACACGCAAAAGAGTCCAGCGTCAAAAACAAATGGAAGACAACGATCGAAGAAGTCGAAGACAAAGAACCCAACCTTCCTTCTTCGGGTCACTTCCAGGAACAACCATCGGAACAAAAGAAGCCAAAGCCTTTCTCCTCCTTATGGGTTCTATCCCGACTATGAGACCTAGCTGCCGAAGCAGGAATAGGAACACTAAAGCAATGGGTACACGATCAAAAACAACGAGAAGTAAATCAACACCTCATCAAACAATTGCTAACCATTCCAACCAATGAAGCTTTAGACTGGCTAGAAGACCTCCACGAACCAAAACGATTCGTCTTCAGAACCATAAAGACAGATCGGGAGTTGAATATTCAAATAGAACTCCAGGATCTAGAAAAAGGAACCAACTACCAAACACAAGTGCTTCTTGATAGCAGCTGTACAGGCAGCTGCATCAGTCAATGGTTCGCGAAGGAAAAAGGGTTGTCTCTACACAAATGGGAACACCCAATTTCGGCATACAACACAGATGGCACGGAAAACAATAACGGAAAAATTACACACTACGCGGAAATGAAAATGATCATAGAGGGACACTCAGAAATCCAAAAGTTTGCGGTCACCAATCTGGGACGATCAGACGTATTTCTAGGACACGAATGGTTGAGCTTCCACAACCCAGAAGTCAACTGGGATACTGGAGCCGTACATTTCACCAGATGCCCCTCTGCATGCGGGTACAAAGAACCGGAACCAGAAGACGTTGAAGAGGGAGACAGGATCTGGATGAAATACCCAAAGCCATCTCGCGACGTGCGAAGGAACAAAGCATTCATGCGAGCTCATCAGTCCATCGCCAATGCATTAGCGGAAGAATTCGAGAAAAACAAAAAGACAGACCCGATCCCAGAACAGTACAAGGGATTCGAAGAAGTCTTCAAGAAAACCGAATTCGATACCCTACCACCAAACCGGCCTTGGGACCACGCTATAGAGTTAAAGCCAGGGTCAGAACCAACAGGATGCAAAGTGTACCCCCTCAACCTAGACGAACAGAAAGAACTTGACGCATTCCTTGAAGAACATTTACGCACTGGACGTATTCAACCCTCTAAATCTCCAATGGCTTCACCCTTCTTCTTCATCAAGAAAAAGGATGGAAGACTAAGACCAGTACAGGATTATCAGAAACTCAATGACATGACCATCAAAAACCGATACCCTCTTCCCCTTATCCAAGAGCTAGTGAATAAGCTGAAAGGTGCCAAATATTTCACAAAGCTCGATGTACGATGGGGATACAATAATGTACGAATCAAAGAAGGAGATGAATGGAAAGCAGCGTTCCTCACCAACCGAGGATTATTCGAACCCTTGGTAATGTTCTTCGGACTCACTAATTCACCTGCCACATTCCAAACGATGATGAATGAACTCTTACGAGACCTAATCAATACCGGAAAAGTTCTCGTCTACATTGACAACATACTCATCTTCACCAACAACCTAGACGAACACCGTAAACTCGTTCATCAAGTTTTATCCATCCTCAGGACCAACAAACTCTATTTAAAACCGGAAAAATGCGAATTCGAAAAACAACAGATAGAATTTTTAGGATTAATCGTCTCAGAAGGCAAGGTCGAAATGGACCCAATCAAGGTCAACGGCATTCGAAAATGGCCAGTTCCTAACAACAAAAAGGAGCTACAACAATTTCTGGGGTTCTGCAATTTTTACAGGAGATTTGTCAAAGACTACAGCAAAATCGCAAAACCCATGACACAGCTAACCAGAAACGATGCCTGGAAATGGGAAACGGAACAGCAAACAGCTTTCGACACCCTAAAAGAAACCATTACGACAGCCCCTTGCCTTCGTATACCAGAAGATGAAGGACAATTTAGAATAGAAGCAGACACATCAGAAGGAGCGATCGGTGCAGTAATTTCACAGCAGATAGAAGGCAAATGGCACCCGGTCGCCTTCCATTCCAAGGCGCTTTCACCCACGGAGCGAAACTACGAGATCTATGACAAAGAGATGCTCGCCATCATGGAAGCCCTGGCAGAATGGAGACACCTAGTGCTAGGAGCCAGACAAACCTTTGAGATCTGGACAGATCATCAAAACTTACAGTATTTCCGACAACCACAGAAACTTAATCGACGACAAGCCCGCTGGGTCACAGAATTAGCGGACTACGACTACACACTACATCACAAACCAGGCAAACAGAACCAACGGGCAGATCTATTATCTAGGAGGCCAGACCACGACATGGGACACAAGTACAACGAGAATGTCGTCATGTTAGCACCTATGACGTTCAGAGCGCTAGAAGCAGTCGTGATTCACGATCCACCAGAATACCTACCAGAGCTAAAGGACCCATTACGAAGATTAGATCCTTCGGCCAAACAAGCTTTGGAAGGAAAAGACAGGAAATGGAAAGAATCAGATGGGCTAATCTTTTACGACAATCGGATATACGTACCAAAAAACCACAAACTATGTGAACAAATCATCCGAGACCACCATGACAACCCACTAGCCAGACATCCAGGGAGATACAAAACCCAGGAACTTATTCAGCGAAACTATTGGTGGCCCCAGATGCAGAAGATGATTTGCTGATACGTTGATGGTTGTATCAAATGTCAAGAAGATAAAATTGACCGACAACCCTTACACGCCCCTCTTAACCCACATGACATACCTAGACAGCCATGGCACAAGGTCACAGCAGACATGATAGGACCCCTCCCCGAATCTAATGGCTTCAATGCAATTGAAGTCTTCACCGACACCTACAGTCATTGCATACACGTTGAACCCACACACATGGAACTTGGCGCAGAAGGGTTTGCCAACCTTGTACGAGACAGGGTAATCAGATACCACGGTCTTCCAGAAGTCTTAATATCAGATCGAGGACCCCAAACAGTGGCCAAAGCATGGGATCAAATATGCAAACAGCTTGGCATCAAACGGCATTTATCCACAGGTTACCACCCAGAAACGGACGGTCAAACGGAAAGGGCCAAACCAAGAGGTAGAAGCATATCTTCGCCTATTCGTTAACTACCTACAAGACAACTGGAGCGAATGATGTGCCATCATGGAATTCAGCTATAACAATCGAATCCATTCCATGACGAAACAATCACCCTTCTTCATCAACCACGGGTATCATCCTTACACCGGCACGGAATTACAAAGAGATCAAGTACCTTCAGCCACAGAATGGGTCAAACGGCTTTCTAACATGAGACAAGAAGCAGAAGCGGCTTTGGCTCTAGCAAAAGCCGCGATGAAACAACAGTTTGATAAACACCGCTCTGAATCGCGAGATTACCAACCGGGAGACCTAGTATGGCTAGAAGGGACAAACATCAAAACCCAATGACCTGCCAAGAAATTAGATCATTTACGATACGGACCCTTCGTAATCACAGAAAAGGTGGGACAAGCGGCGTACCGGCTCAAACTACCGCAAAACCCCACCTGGCGATGAAAACACAACGTGTTCAACGAGAAACTACTTAAACCTTTCACCAAACCCTCCTTCGACATCCAACCTAATGAACCACCACCACCACCAGATTTAATCGAAGGAGAAGAAGAATTTGAAGTTGAATCCATCGTCGACAGTCGCAAAAGGGGTCGATATATCGAATATCTGGTCAAATGGAAAGGCTTCTCCGATGCAGAAAATTCCTGGGAACCTCGTGGAAACGTCCGACATGCTGAAGAAGAAGTGGATAACTTCCACAAAAAACACCCTCACAAGCCAAAGCCGACATCTACGAATCGAGGAATCATCATCACATCCAACCGAACTATCCTAGACTCCTTCAAACCGATGTTCCAATTCACAACACCATCATGGGGACCATGATCTTAAAGGGGGGGTAATGTTACGAATTCACTGAATCACATGCCTTATCCCACATGGCTTATCAGAACCCTATTTCATTTTACTTTCATTTCCCTTATCCACTATCTTTTAAATTAACTTCTGATAGCTTATCACAGAACATGCGGCACAGATAGCTTATCTTTTTCCCTTGTTATCTCTTTACTCCACCTACGCTTAGCTCGTCGACCAGATAGCCATTTAGTATTTAAACCCTTAGCTATTTGTTGTATTCTTTAGTTTTGGTATTATAAGTTTCACCGAGTCTTTGAGTGGCCTGATAAGCTCTCATTTTGCTCGTTGCCTTACAATCAGTAGCTTGTAAAACATCTTGCTGCGGATATGGTTGGTCCAGAGGACAAGAAAATCATCTGGGAAGGACGTCGGCACCAAACTGTGAAGTGGCTGCGCATTGAGCCATGGTTGCATAACCTGCACTAACTTCTGGTCTGCACGTTGTCCTTCCCACCCGTTTTTTTGCATGGGAATTTTATCAACAAGATCCAAGCAGGCGAGCATCTTCTCTGCAAATTCAGACCATTCTTGGCCCATATTGACTCGTGTGTCTTCATCAAGACCAGCAGCGTCCAAGAGAGACCAGTCTGATGAACAACATTCATGTTGCAACAGGGGTGGACAAACAACAGACTCACCAGTCATACTATTTGGCAAAGATGGATGGACGGTTTGACTATCTATGGTGGTTGATCTCAATTCATTGATTTACTGTCTGTCTGTCCATACCTGATGCATCATGAGTGCTAGCTGATATAATGAATGGGATTAGTATTATTAGTAGTATTATTAGTACCGAGCACTTACTCTTGAGCTGGGACTCCTCAACAGGACTGTGAGGCCCTGACTGTCTAGTTGCCATACCTAGTAAAGTTACTTACTACATCAGCGGTAAAAAGCATGTTAGAACTTGCTGGTTTCAAGATCGGAGGCAGACCTGCTCATCATACCAGAGACTGCAGCCACCAAAGCAGCATATTGAGGGACTCCAAATCCCTGAACAGATGCCAATTGTGGACAGTCTGCAAACAAGGGATCATCCACCTCGTGCTCTGCAATGAGCTGAGCATCACGGAGCACCATACCAACACCAAGCAGTAGAGTTTGAGTAGACTCCATGCTGAGATCTCCTTTTTTAGGGAGATAGGCTTTCTGTTCAATCCTCTCTTTGAATATGTCAACAGGTGCATCCCACCCAGGATCTTCAAAGAAGGTAGATGGAAGATGAACAGTGGGGGCCTGCCAGAAAGCCCAAGGTGTTCGGAGAGAGCAAGGGAAAGATGACCATCAGCAGCATACTGACCATTTCTGAGAAAGAAACCAGAAGGTATGAGGAAAAACTCACCTTGGCCTTGAAAATTTTCATGACATCGCGGAATGCAGCAACTTCACATATCGCTTTGATAATATGCCATTTCTGATCCACAGAAAGACCCATTGAGGAGGATGGCTGGTTAGAAGAATTGGGCATCGCAATGGCTTTTGGCTTGGTCGTCATCTCCTCATGAATCTGAGATTTGTTTAGATCCACTTTGGGCTTCTTTCTCGCTGGTTCGTCATCATTTCCATCAGAAGCTGAACGTTTCTGCTTCTTTGCCGCTGAGATAGAACGAGCAGGCACCATTTCCTCATCCTCATTCTCCACTTCCTCAAGCAGTGGTTTGGAAGGTGCCTGCTGCCTTTGTTCAGGGGTGGTAGCCTTCGCCTTGCCAGCTCGAACACTTGTGGTGTCTTGGGAATCGGTCCGCTGTGTTGGGGGATCCTCTGGATTTGCTACAGGCTGTGGTTGTTTCTCCCCAACAGGGAGATCGGAATTCCCTTTGAAGTGTAGTGGGACTCTCTCCTGCTGCTGCCTGCCTAGCCAATGATGATATAAACGCTCAACAGTGTGTTTGGGCATCTTCTCTGGGTCGCTAAGAAGAAGTCCATCAGGGAGAAACTGTGATTCAATGAGGGTTGGTGCAGTCTCTGGATTTGAAAGCTTGCTCTAAGGTGGTTTTGAATGATGATTGCCAGTTGCATCCCCTAAAAGGCAATCATCAGAAACAGTAATAGTAGTAATAGTAGTAACGATAATATTATAGATGATACTCACGATAACACTGAGTTACTAATGCCTGGATCACTTTCTTCATTCCTGCCAAAACATCCTTACTATCTGTGGGAAGCAGTGGTAAGATAGGCACTCTGCTGCTCCCAGTCTTTAAGGGAGTGTACTGAAGCACTGCCCATGAACTAGGATCCACGCCCTTCACCTTTAGTCCTACAGGGCTGCCTACCTTCTTTTTGAGATCATCAGAATCACCTCCCTCTTCCTCTGTCTCGCTGCTTGAGTCAGGGCTGGATAGCTCTCCTTGCTGCCTTGCACAATCATGACTGTAAGCTTCCCATGTCACATCCATGTTGATGCGATGGCCATGGACAGTGGGGTGACAAGTTGAGAAGGTGGGCTCTCCATGAGATTCAGCACTTGAATAGTCAATCACAAAAAGAACTGAACGGATGCAGCACTTACTATCCAACATGGGGCTTTGCATCAGTCCCTATGAAAGAATACCACACCACCATTCTCATCCCCAGCTCTATATCCTGTTGCTCGATGAATCGCTCAACACTCTTGCCATTGTCTTTTGTTGCAAGGCTTTATTTGACCTCTTTAATAGAAGAAACACAAATGAAAGGCTTACTTACCTTCTCTGAGTCATTCGATCTGGCTTCCTGTTCCCTTTTTTGATCTCATTGACCTCGGCCTGAAGTGCATTCTGCTCTGCCTTGTCTAAGTGAGACCACATGAAGTCTTCTGCGGCTTTGTGGTACTGCAATTGATGTTTGCCTTCTGCCTTGGCTTGTTGTTTCCCAGCCTCATAAAGGTCAGGGTGCTTAGCCTGGGCTAGCGACCGTATGGTGATCTTTTTGAGCCTTTGGGGCTTCTTGGAAGGTGCAGCGCTATGTTCATTGGCCTGTCCTTTGCCAGCATGGTGACGGGCAGCATTAGAATTGAACCACCATTTGATGTGCTGGAGAAGATCACCCCAATTTTTGTCAGGTTCTGTGGAATGGATTTCGCAAACAACCTTGTCCAAGAAAGATACACGATCTTCCCCATAATGCTGGAAATACACTGGGCTTTGCTTGACTAGGATCTCTAGAGCCTCCTTTGTAACCCACATACTGGAAAGAGTCAACAAATGCATGTGAACGTTGTTAAGGAATGATATTTGTAGTAGTAGTGGTACTACTAATAATACTATTACTACTACTACGAAAAACATACGTGAGCAGATGGAACTCACTCAGTATATATACATACAACCTGCGCTCAGGCCTTAATCTTCTTTCCACTTCGGTCTCCTGTGTTCATGTCCTCCTGCGAACGTTTCCTGCTTCTAGGTTTTTTGCTTTCACAGAGTGTTATTGTGCAGCAAAAAAGATAAGTAGAGACTCACCTTTTCTTCTCCACCACTTCTAACACCTTCTGCAAGATGGTGGTTACCTGTGCGACAAGCTTCTGCCAGCCCTCCAGAGTCCCAATAATACTTTCGGAGTGATCGCTGAGCTTCCTGTGCACCCACACGAGTCCCACAGCTATGATAATGATACCAGAACTTCTGCTTCGTCACCTCTTCAAAGACCTTCAGGCTGCCAATGTTACCTGTGAGTTTGTAAAACATTTTGCTGTGAATGTGTATTGTCCAGAGGCCAAGAAAATCATCTGGGAATGCATCCACAGATGCTGGGCACCCTTCTCTGCTCAGCCATGGTTGCATGGCCTCTATTAATGTTTTGTCTGCACGTTGTCCTTCCCAGGCATTTTTGTGCATAGGAATGTCACGGACAAGAAGCAAGCAGGCTTTCATTGCCTCAGCAAAGTCACACCACGGCTGTTCCTGCAGGATGCAGAAAATCTTGTCAAGACCAGCCTCAGACTCTTCCCAATCTATAGACGATGTTAATATGATACCAATGCTTCTGATGGAAAAATACCTGCCACCCATCAGCTAGTATCTATAAGGTCATCCAAATCGAGTTCATCATCTGTAACAGAATAGTAATGTTAGTAGTAATAATTGTAATAATAGCAATGTTACTCACCAGTGCTTGGTGTCTCCACAGTGCTATTATCCAATGTTGTGATGGGGGGCCCTAGAAAGATCATCAATCACTCAATATTCAATCCTTGGACACGGTCTCCCTACCAGGTGATTGACCCCTGCATTCCTTGCTCACTGGCTCCGTTTTCTTTGGGTCGCCTAGAAGAGTATTTTAACACACTTCTTGGGCCAAGGCAGAGCAGAAAACAGAGCACTTACTGTCCACTATATCTTCATGCATCCGAGGCGCCAGAGTGGTGTCATCTACAGCCAAGCATTGTCAATTGTATGAGCAGCCGGCAATTGTGCTCACCAGCAGAAAGGGAAGCTCCGTCACCATCCATTGAGGTAAGAGTGTGGAGTGTTGAAACAACTTGGTCTATAGGGTACAAAAGTATCAGTAGTAGTAGTAATAGTAATACTAATTAATGTTATTACCACTTTGCTTGCTTGATGCTGCAGCCTCAGCATCGTGTGCTTCAGTGGCTTCTGTTCGTTTCATTAGCTTATTTTTTAATCACTATTTGCACTTACCAGGTTCACCCGTGTCAATCCTACCCATGCTGGATACTGCAGAAAGAAGATCAGCATACTGAGGCACACTAAACTCTGCTATGTGGGCCAAATCCGAACAATCTGCAAACCGCGGATCATCTGCCTCCCACTCTGCTATCATTTGTGCATCACGAAGCACCATGCCAACACCAAGGAGCAAGGTTAGTGCTGAGTCAACGCTGAGATCCCCCTTCTTGGGCAGATAGACCCTCTTCTCAATCTTTTTTCTAAAAAGATCGACAGATGATTCAGCATTGGAAGAAGGATCTTTTTGGAAGAAAGTAGCTGGAAGATGAGAAGTAGGGGATGTCCAGTCAGCCCAAGGTGTTGGGAGTGAACTGGGAAACGAGGACTTGAGGGGCAGGCCAGCATACTATTGTAACATTGAGAAACAAGCTCTCAAATTTGAGGATGGGCTTACCTTAGCCTTGAAAGCTCCAACAACGTCCTGGAAACCATGAACTTCACACACTGCCTCTAAGATGTCCCACTTCTCATCCAGTTCTGCATTTCGCCGGTTGGTTACCGTTGGGATGTCGGTTTCTGGAGATGTCCCACCTTGGTTTGGAGAGGTAATGTCAGTCAGTGGAGACGTTGCATTTCGCACACTATGAGAGGCAAAGCTGCGTTCAGAAGACGTTGCTATTGGGTTGCCAGTATCTGGCTCGGTTTTGTCAGGCTTGGTTTTGTTAGCCTTCGATTTCTTGGTTGGAGGCTCTGCACCTAGTTTGCCACCAGAAC